>VZRR01011084.1:92425-180224 GCA_013398015.1 Oreocharis arfaki
GGCCGGGGATGGAGCCGGGCGGGACCCGCGCCCGCCGCCACTGCTCCACGGGGCTGGGGCCGGACCTGGAGCCGGACGGGGTTCGTGCGTGCCGTCGGGCGGCTGAGCTGAGCCCGGAACCGGTGGAGGCGCCGAGCGGGGAGCGCGGCCCCGCCCCCACGCGGCCCTCCCCTCGTGGGGGAGAGCGGCGGAGGCTCCGGCGGCCCCGGGGCGGGCTGGGGTACGGCCGGCCGGCCGGGCGTGCGGGCTGTGCTCCCCCGTGCGAGGCGAGGGAAGGCTTTCCCGGAGCTCAGAGTGCTCCCAGCTCGCACTCCCGTAACCTGAGCCTCTCTCCCCAGCATTTCCCGGGGAGCCGGCGAGGGAGGCGCGGAGCGCCCGCGGTTACTCGCTGCGCTGCAGCCGCCGAATCGCCTCTCCAGTGTGCCCCAGCTCACCTTGTCGTCCCTGTCTGGAGTTAGTAGGAAATTAAATGCACATCCTCGCTCGTAGCCTTCGCGCGTCCTGTACCCGGCTGCCCTCAGTTGGCCGGTGCCGCTGCCCCCGTCCTTGCGTACTTCTCCATGTCTGTAAGCGACGGAGAAGCGTTAATGTCTCGCCGGAGCACACCCGTCTCCATGTGTGCGCAGGAATGCACACGTAGATGAGATTATGCCCTGCCACGCACACCTACCGCTGCGGCTGTTTCCCGAGAGACTGGGAGAGAGAAGAAAGGCAGGAGACATCACATGACCAGAACCTTGGGGAGGTTCAAGAAAATTTTCTTCTGGTCTAGGTTTTCACACTACCGCATTGGTGTGGTTTTGCTTTTTGATCTGAGATGAGAAAAGGAAAACTGAATATTACTACGCATTCGAGGTTGGTTTCAGGGTGGTGTGATTTTTAGATACGGTAGAAGTCACATAGTTCAAAGCACTTAAGGTGAATATTTTAGGCTTATTTCTCAGAATTTGGTAGGTATCCAAGTGTAACATTAACTAAGCGTCTCAACAGTGTTTATTAGTATGGTCGATTTCCTGCAATCGGTGATCTGATCTGAAGCACTAGTTGAGTAAGAAGTACCTTTTAACAGAAGCAGATTCTTTCTTGCCTTGCATACGTGATCAGATGCTGACCTAAGTGTAGAGTCTTTGCTGGAGGATGTCATGAGCAGATTGGAAGAGGTCCTTCCCTCTAGACAAAAGCCTGAGGACACTCTGTGTGCTCTATATACTTGCAGAATAATACCAGTAGATAAGACCTCGAGGTCACACTGAGTGAATTACTTAGGTGGTCCATCAAGATGCCACACTGCACTATCCTTGTGCAGGTTTCTCAGTGTAGGATGCTGTGAGAAAGTCAGTTGCATCCATTGTCATCTTGCAACTAAGGCTTCTTTGGGATAAGCAGATTATCTAAATATTCTCTTGTAATGTACAATTTACAGAAATGTAAATTAATTCTGAGTTTCATAAAGGTAGCATTTGACACTTACTTAAAGCCTCTGCTGTAAATCAGAGACAGTTTTCTGGAGGATTCGTAAACCAAGACACGTTAACAAAGTGAGAATGTTACTCATGGGAATAAGATAACAAAGTATCTACTTTGTAGAAGTAGCATGGAATTACTAGCATGCAAATCAGTGCACTATTGTATCTTTTCGAATATTCTTCTCTGCCATTAAATGACATTAGCAGACAAATGAAAGAAAACAAAAAAAAACCACACAAAATCCTATGCTTTTAAAGACATGTAAACAGAACAAGAAAACAACTTCAGGTGTTTTAGAAATACTCATCAGGTGGAAGAGGAATACTTCAAATATTGCTTTGAATAGCAATTGGTTGGAATAGAATACAGAGAAGAAAAAGTAAATCTTCAACAACAGTAAATCTAGGAGGTAAGGGTGCATACGATGTGTACGACAGTTCTAGGGGACAGCTCTCCCAGAGTGCCAAGACTCCAACAAGGGAGAAGGGAGCAGGAAATTCAAGGCAAAATGCAGGAGTAGCAGTGGGGTACTGAGGAATGTGCATGTGCACTGAGGTGAAATGTTTTCTGGAATGCAGCTACGATCAGGGCAATACAAAAAATACAGGGACAGTGGGAGGCATCAGTGTAAGAAATACCTAAAAGCAGACGAGTGCTATCACCACTCCTGTTAAGGCATTACTTTGCCTTTTGAGTAAGGCCAGCACTGTCAAGGTTTTGAGTTACTTTTGGATAAGATGCGAAGTGGAAGCCCCGTATGATTGTCTCATTAAAAAATGCCTGGCATGACTTATAAGGGTAGTTTATCTCCTTATTACTGGCTGAATTTCAATTCTAATAAATTACATTCTGCCTATAATCCTTATATTCACCTTATTTTTTCAAATGTGTATTTCTCCACAATGCCTTGACCAGAGAAGGAAGCACAGTGGCTAACAAAACCTTCCTTCCATTCCTCACTCCAGAACACTAGGTTATGCATTGCTGGCATACAACATAGATTTATGCACGATATAGAGACTCTACCATTTTGAAATCAGAAACTGAACATGCTGGTTGACGCCTGCGTTTTCTTCTCATTTGCTCTTAAAAATTTTTTTGCACTTAAACAAACGAGTTGATTTGATTTTTAAAAAAGTACAAAACCAAAGAGCTCAGAAAGATACTCAGTTACCTCTTAAACAGATTGTTTCTCAGTCTGTCTAAAACACAGCTCTAGAAGGTTAACATGAGACTTTTAGCAGTTTTCAGCCACAAGTAGCAGCACCCAAGGTTTGTTATGAAACAGAGGCCTTTGGCCTCAAATTAGCATCGTGCAATATTTGGAACATCTACTGTTGTACACAAAGAAACTTCTGTTTGGGAACACACTAAGATTTTGCAAGCCAAGGAGTTTCCTTGTTGCACAAAACTTGTAACAGTATAATGAATAATCAACAATTTTCAACATGCTAGAGATAGGAATCTGCCGTGCCCCTGAATATATAACCTAGGCATCATCATGCACAAACAGAATAAATATGAGAGATAACACAGTCCATAGTTTCTGGTCTTGACTAAACATGCAAAAAGTGCTTTAATGCTGTATACAAACTGGATTCTCCCCGTCTTGTTAGTCTGTGTAGAAAGACTTATCCCCACCCTGATTTTCTATTCATTCTTTCCATTGTGAGAGAGGGAAAACAAACCTGCTCCTAAGCCAAAATCCTTTCCTGTTTACTCCTCTGTGTAATGGAGAAGTCAAGCAAATAAATAAGGACCAGTCTGAGGACCTTCTCATGCTTGCTTCCTAGGTCCTACTGAAAATCTGCTGGCATTTCTGTTTTCTGTAGAAATGCTTTGCCATCTTGCTGATGCACTGCTCTTACTTTAGAGCATAATAGGTGTACCTTCCAGAACAAAAGGTGTACTTTTCCTTCAGAAAGCAGGGATCCCATATCACTTTTCAGGAGAGAGAAAGTCAGATAAAACTGGAATCTGTTACAGGGAATTCCAGGGGTTTTGCTGGCACACTGGGAATGTCTTATCTACTGTTATTTATGTATTTCTTTTCTTAATGTTTTGCTTTTCTTCATTATTTCAATGGAAAACATGTTTAAAGATTTTTTTCCCTCACATTTCAGTCTACATGGAACTGAACTTTTCTTAAAAATGTTTTTTGGATCTATAAAACTGAAGATGATGTTTTGACCTAGGTGTCAGATATATAATAAAAGAAAAGAGCTGTCTTAAACCTGCTTGTTCTGCCAAAGCATGTAACAACAGTTCCCTGATTCTTTTTAAGAACTAATGGTACTGATGCTACTTGCAACACTCCTGCACCGTCTAGTCACATTCCTTACACTTAACAATTTTTTTGCTGTAGCATCTACTCATGAACTGGTGAACCTTTTGGTCTATCCCCCACATGATACAAAGCAAAAAGGTAATCTGTTTCCAAAGATTTTGCAATTTAAGTGTGAAAGACAAACAGGCAACAGAGTGATCAGCAAGCTAGATCTCAGTCCTTGTACTGTATAAGAAGACCTGCTACCTTGATTTATTTTTTATCACTAGTTTGTACATCTTGCATTAACTACTGAAATCAATTCAATTTTTGACCTCAGGTAGTCTTTAGAATATTGATACCTTGATGTCTAACTTGGATATTCTTCTTGGCTGTACTATAGAGGATTTTTCTGGCCTTGAATAAGTCATGATCCTTTCATGGTTCAATTTTTCCCAACAGTAACCATGTGAAAAATGTATTTACCTACCTAAGGCATGACACAAGGCTGAGTGATATGATATTATTGAGTTTCCAGGTGAACCCTTGCTCAAAAGAAGTATATTAATGAAGTGAGCAAAACCTGTTAAATGTCTTCTCATACATCACTTACAAAGAGCTACCAAAATTTTTGCAGCTATCAGCTATTTTTTTTACATTCTTCCAGACTAGTGAATTGACAACATACTTCTCACCTGGATCAGGAATTCTATCTATTGTAAGCACCACTATCTGTTCTCTCCCTGGAGGAAAGCAACTCTACCATTTCAGACTCAGAGACACAATGATAGCTCAGTTTTCCTTCCCCCTGCTGCTACCACTGTCTGTTATGTCTCTTTCAGCCTAGGTATTTGTTATTCCTTCTGTTCTATGAGTCAAAGACACAAATAGAAGCTCAGCTTTTAATAAATTGTGGAAGTTTTTTCCACTGGAAGCTACAGATTTCCAAATTACAGAGAAAGAGATGCAAGAATTTCACTTTTATTTTTTGTCTCAACAGGATGGAAGAAGGACCACTTCTTCACTCCCACTGAAGAGGACCCTGCAGTTATTCTTTTCCTCTGCCTGCTGCTCATCACCCTTGCTCTGCTGGCAGCAGAATTACAGAGTGCCAGCTGCGGTTACTAGAGGACAGTAACCTGAAAACAGCATAAATATTCAACCACCAGCAAACATTAAAAGCCTTGTTGGTATGTCTCAGCATGGCTGGGGGCTGTAAAACAACCTTAGTCTTGTGTGGTTGATATATCCAGCACATACCACACAATCCTTTCGAGCATCCTGTAAGAGAAGAGCAGACAAGAGTGACACAATTTGACAGAGACCTCTCTGGATAACTGCCTCCCTGAATAATTGCCATATGGACAAGGAACTGGCAGGAACACCCTCCACAGAGTACCCTCCTTGCTTTCTCCAGAGCCAGTGCATATCTGAATAATCATTTCTGGGTGCAGTAATGGCATCTAGCTTGACACATTCTCTCCCTTCTTTTCGTTTCTGTTCATCTCACCCTGGCCCTCTAGTCATAATGTCTGTATGCTTCCATTTGTGAGGCTAGCAGTGGTGGCAGTGCTGTTCCTCTTCCTAAATCCAGCAGGTAGACCTGCCAAGGCCCTCACTGCTGTCAAAGGAAATAAAACTCAGCAGCAACATCCGTGCCTAGTTCATCATGTGACCCCTTTATGCCAAGTCTGCCAATTTTCTGGCACCGCGGCAGAAGTGAATCAAACAGCTATTAGCTGTAACAATGGCAGATCTTTGAAATAGTTCTGGGATCCTTTATGTCCAAACAGTCAGATCTTTATCATCTCCACCTCTTTAGAAAAGGTTGCATGGTTTCTTTCTTAGACTCTTAAATCTCTGTTATTCCCTCCAGCAATATAGTTGGCACAACACTACTTTATTGCTTGTGTGCCAGTCACTCTTCCTGAGAATGGGGTTTTCAAAGCCATTTAATCACAGTATTCAAAGCTATCATTTAAACTAAACATCTTAAAAAATAGATGATCTAGACATCAGTAGTAGACATTTGCCTATCTAGTGACAAAATTTTTTGAACACTGTGTTGCTTCAATGTCTTCTGTCCATACATACATGAGAGTCCAGAAGCAATAAAAAAGTTTCCCATGTGATTTCTGGAAAAAGAAAACTGCACTAGAGGGTTCTGAGGAAAGTAACATTTCAGTTCTAGTATTTGATTTGTGTTAAAATCAATCATCTTATCTTTATAATTAATGAAAAGCTGGCTCCAAAAGAAATACAAATAAATAAAATATATTTTTGCAAAACAAATTTCTCATCTTTCTTGAGTTCTACTTTACTGATAAGATATTTTTAAAAAATATTCTATCTGTTCTGCAGTACAAATCTACCTGTTGAATATGATGGGTGTTTCTGAGGTTTATCTTTTAGAGAGCTCTAGCTGTTCCACATCATAACTTCCTTTTCTACACCCAATTAATCCTATCAATAAATCATGACTAGAAAAATGCTCCATTTTCTGTATGCTTACCATCCTTTTGTCAGGTACTGAAATCACAGAAAATTGCTCTTTTATTAGCTGGTGGTCTTTGACATTTGCCAAGTTAATTTGCATGTAACATAAATACATGCAAATACTATGAATATATGTATCATGTATGTTGCTTCTTTAAGAGATTTGGTTTAGATTTTGCGGTTTTGCAATTTTCATTTTGATCATTTCATCTCACTGATGTAACCTAAAAATATTACCAGGGTACGAAGCTGAGCTGACTTCAAATGCTCTACATGTTTGCACTATGAAAGGCTTTGAGAAGCAAAGAATGACCTTGACAGAAAATGTTGTGTGGATTTGGGAGGGGACATTACTCTAATGTTTGCCAAGGTAAGATACGCAATTTATTTTGACTGATTGCCTATCTTTCTTGTTCTTTGTGGTTTATCCAAAACTTTCCAGATTTTGAACAAAGGTTTGCAAGTCTGCAGAGCATAACTGACCACGTATAGTTGAAGATATTATCCATGCAAAACACTTCCAGTTAGTTATGTAACTGCTTTTCAAGGACAGTGCCTTAATCAAGTTTTCTGAGCATGACACTAACAGTGCAAGTCAGATCACTTAAAAATTTTCTCTTGAACTTCATTGACAACAGAACAGTACCAAGCTGCTGCTCTTAGTTTCATTCTTCTAGACAGAAGATTTGGAGGTGATTTTATTCACAAATATTCACCCCAATTTCATTATATTGACTTCTTTAGGTGGTTTCTAGCATCTTAATTATAAGATGCATGGACTGTCTGCTTTATGTTGAAAAGAACAGTCTCCCTTTTAATTTCTATTTGAGATAAGAATGTGTATTAACACATTTATGTATTACTCATGGAAGTCTTGAGATTGTAACTATTTGTTTGCTCTGTTTAACCAGAACAAAGGATCCTTCAGTGGGTGGTATGTACCTTTAAGTCTACATTAAGAACTACAGCAGCCACTTTCTAATATCTTCCTTCACATCTAGTGAAATACACTCATATATATATGCAGTATGGAGAGATATCAAATGTAAAAATAAAATGTAGACTGATGATACTAAATAAATAAAATAATACTCTCTCTTATTTTTGAGTTCTGTAACCTAGAACATTCCGAGTTTTTCTCAAATTCTTTTGTCTATTCTAACTCCTCATGTTCACTATGAATCGTGACAATATATATTCCTTCTTTGTCAGAGAGAACTCAGAGGTATTTGGGTTTAGTTCAGTAGAAGCATGTGCACATTATTCCAGCAACATTTTATTTTAAATATGAGGAAAGCCTAGCTTTCCATGTCAGTTAATCTGCAGGTTTAAGTTCATTAAACCTTAAGAAAAGGTACTCTTCATACGTTAAAGCACCCTTCTAGTTCAGGTCAATTCTTTATTTTCTTATCCTGCCAAATACATTTTAATAGAGTAGATTGCCATTTGCATTTTTAAGCAGTACACAGCAATCTTTTTTCCATGGAGTAGAGTTCCTCTCTTTTCCACATTTCAAAAAATCTCCCCCGATTCTTAAAACTCAAATTTGATCTGTGGGAATCTTGAGTCTCAGCACAATGGTCTGATAAAATATATACTTCTGTGGAACACTATACATGTCCACCAGAAGCTTCTCTTCCAGATTTTGAAGGATTTGGAGTAATATATATGCTACTCCATGAGTGTCTAGGTATCAAAGAGCTACACAGCTCATCTTTTTACCATGTTAAGTGATGCAGTGTTTGAAGGAAGCTGAAGAGCATCTGAAAAGTATCACTGGAGAAAATTATAAAAGAAGAATATGGCCATTGGAAAAGCTTGCAGGAAGTTAAAAAAAATCCTATTTTTTACATGCAGAATTTCCCCCAGTGTGAATTGTGTAAAGCAACTTATTTATGTCTAAAATAAAACAGGACTATTTCTCTAACTCGTGTGAACATGTATGTTAATCAGTCAATAAATACAAAATTCTTTGTATGTAGTCTTTTTTTTTCTTAATATTGTCTTTGGTTCTTATTTTCATTCTAAAACCATCACTACTGATAGCATATTAAAGAGGTATGTATCATAAACTCGTGACTTCTACATTCTTCCCTCTTTTTTGAAAGTATTGAAAGTAGAGAAGTTAAATTCCTATGCATTTTGATGATGTTAAAGCCAAAGTCATAAAATATATAAAAGTCATATAAAGAGAAAATGTTTATATTTCCCCTGCTCTCAACAAAGCATTAGACAAACAGTTACTTTTTGGAATAATAATGATTCATATCTGAAACTTAGACTAGCTGTCAAACCATTTGTTTAGAACCACAACCACGGAATATTTGGTTCAGATGCATGTTACAGAACCATGTGAGGGTGTTTGTTTTGGTACATGGAAAGGCATTCCAAACATCTTATTTTAGTAATTTTACCACACCAAAGACAACAAAAGCTGTCCTGAGGTTGAAGTGTATGATGCTTTCAAAGCATGTTCATTGTGAATATTCAGAAGGTCAGAGGTCTGAATTCCTCTGATGTCTCGCATTCTAGTCTTGTTGCAGAAGATGGGAAAGTATGAATGAAAATGTTGCTAGTAAGCCTAAGCTTACCATATGATCTTCTGACTATTTTGGCATTCCGTGGTCTAGAAGAGGATATACAGAGGTTCGAGAATTAGAGAGGCAAAATCTGTCCACTTCTCCTTTGCAATCTCAGCTAAGCTTTTGCAGAGTCATGGCCCAGATGGTTAAACTCCAGGGATGGGGGAAGGATGCTGCTGCCATTCCTGCTCACTGCATTCCTGTTCACTAGGCCCAGTGAAGGCAACATCTGTATAGAGTCCCCTCTTTCCCAAAGCCCAGATTTAATGGTTCTGGATGTTATTCCTATGAGAAGTTCAGTTTCAGAAGAACCTCTTAAAAAATGAAAAGTACTTCTGATAAATCAAAATTCTATGTGTCATTGTCTCTGAAGGGTGTGTGGTGTTATTGTATTAGTATTGGTATGAAGATGTCTTTAAACAAAGCATTGATTGTTAGGTGAAATATTTAGGTTGCTCTACACTTTTAAATGTAATTCTGTGAATATCCATGCTTTATTCATAGAACAACAACTCCTAAAGCACAGACAAGCGAAACAACGTACTATCACTCAGAAAAATCATAGCCTAAGCTGGAAATGAAATCGGATGAGGCCATCTGCTCTGGACACTAGGCAGAGGCCCATCTCCTTGTGAAATTATAAAAGGGCTTTTATGTTGTATTTTAGCCTTTCTCTTTGCACAAGCAAGTAATTTTTTGAAGAGAGAGATCTCATGTTCAATGTTTCTTAGTCTAAATGTCATTGACTGCAGTTAAGATACTGTTTCTCTTAGATTCAAGCATCAAAATGCTCTTACAGGAATGCTTATTGATTCTTCTAAAGCAGAATGTTTAATTCTCTTTGCTGCAAACACATGTACATATCCCCCAAATTAATAGAAAGTAATCTAGGATTGAATAAATTCATCTAGGTCATTACATTCCATGGTATTTATTCTGTCTTCTAGTTACAGTGAAAAACCTCACATGACTATCTTTAGGCTCTAATACTTTTTTGACAATATGAGTCAGACATAGGGGGCTGTGGTGGCATTATAGTGAATAACCCAGCTCCTTTGCACTTAAAGAACATGCACAAAAGCTACACCTCTTATCACAAGACACCTTGGGCAACGAATACTGTTCAATTTTCACTAGTTCCGGATACCAGAAACTATGACACGGGGATAGGAAGTCTGCAGAATAAAGAGGCTGCATTGGTCACACCCTCCTCTTTGCCTGCACTGGGCTCAGCAAAAAGCAAACTGAGCTGGCCAAGAATAAGTTGATTCAGCATGCTTTGCTGAAAAGGCTCTTAAGCTGTTCTAGACAAAACTATGAGGAAGGATGACAGCGACAACACCATCTATCCTTCAGGCTAAGTCTCCCCGTCCACCCACTGCCAGGTTTTGAACTGCTGCCAAAACGAATCATCTTTACTTGAAGATACACTAGGAGGTTCATGTCTGGCACAGGCTGTTCCTTAGTTCTTTATAATTGCTTTCCATGCCTGCACCATCTACTAAAAGTTTCAGATATGGTTCATATTGCAGCACACAATAATGTGTGGTTTAACTTCAGGTAAAAAGGCTGGTCCTTTTTTGCTGTTATTCGCTACGCTCATTTGTACAGTGTAATCTGAAGCTACAACAAGGAAAGGTGAAAGCTAATGAGAACTGATTGAGACTCAAGTGCTTGCTTCAGAAAATTTTTCTCTACACTGCTTGACCTACAAATACATTCCCTTTCCCCTGTACTTATTTCTTCAGGCTCTTTCTTTGGTCTTGTTCTTACCACAGAAGTTGCAATGATTAAAGTGAATCAGTTTCTTAAGGAACATATTTAAATCAGAGTAATCTGCTTGTATGAAGATTCAAAGCCCCCTTGAGTAATTTCCAGAGATAAGACCTTTTATTTTGTATCAGCAAATCTTTCAATTCGTTTTTTCATCAATAGATCTCAAAGCACTTTATAAAGTAGATTACTGCCATTTGCTCTGTTTTGCAGATGAAGAAGAGATGAAATTATTTGCTTGCTGTGTGCAAGTAGAAAGCTGGGAATAAAAACCTGTGCCTGCCCAGTTCAGTGTTTCAGCCACAAAACCACATGGGGTTTCCAAGTTTTCCTGACATGAATGTGCTTTGAGGATCGAATTTCTGCTAACCTTGTTGTGATATACCAGTGATTTCATAGTAATCACATTGGACTGAAAAATAACCCCACAAAATAATAGGTTTTATTGGGTGTGATGTAAAGTGATGGGGTTTTTTTTTGTTTTTAAAATACAATATTGGCTTATCTTTTAGGGTTAGGCCATATGAAAAACACTGGAAGCATCTGAAAGTATCTAGAGCCTCTCTTCCTCCATCGAAGTCAGGCCATGGAAATTCATTCCAAAGTTACATTCAGATACACGTAAAGCATCTGAGAGTCAAAACATAGTGCTATGGCAGGACATGAATCAGCCCAAGTGTGAACATACAATGGCTTTAACAAGGAGCAAGAAGGAATAAACACGTTTGTATTGAAACACCACCTCATTTTCTATCTGGCCTTCAGAATGTGGAGTTAAGAGGAGCCTACGTGCTCAGTAAGGCTGTCCTAACACTGGCTATGAGGTACTGGTCTGCTGGTGGATATTCTTCCATTAAATGTTCTTCCTTTATCACTGGACCTGAGAGACGTAGTCATGCCTCCATCTTTGGAGGTTTCCAAGACTGAGTTAAACAGTCTACTCTACAATTGGCCTGATTTACTGCTGGCAAAAGGCTTGCCTTGAGCAGGAGGTTGAACTGCATATTCTCAGGAGAGCCCTTCCAAACAACACTTCAATAGTCCTGGTGTAAATGCAATGGATCTTGCGTTTAAATTGGCCTGTAGTACCTGAAAAAAAACCCAACCCACCATCATGAGAATGGATAGGGTCTTGCAGAATTACTGAGTTGGGAAAGTTCTTCATCTCCAAAAAATGGAAACACTCAATTTTCTGTGGCACACTGTCTGTTACTGTAGAAGAGTGATTAATTGGGGTTTTATATTAGCCGGGTCTTGTGTACAGAAGCATTTTATTAGTTGGTTGCCATCATTAACCCAGTTTTACAGATGAATAAGAAACTGAGTTCCTGTTACAAATGATACTTAGCTCTTTTTTAGATCTTGGTATTCTTTCCCTTTGCAATAAAAGAGAGAAAATTGCAGGTCAGCATGCAATCTGTAACCTTTTTCTTTGTCTAACCTTTTTGGCCAGTACTTCTAAAGGCTGCTAACTTGCAAGAAGGATGTGATCATGGGAAAGGTACCACAGTTTCATTTTATAATCAGTGCCTAATTAGACCTAAGAAGACAGTCACCTCCTTTCTTCAGGGAAAAAGCCAAACCAAGAGAAGTACAAACATCCATGTTATATGCTATGTAGGGAACAGCTAATCGGAAGCTGCAATTTTCACATATGAAGTAGTCTATTTAGCATTACTACCAATTAGAACAAGGCAGGAGAAGTTAAGGGAACCATTTGCTACCTAAAAATGTAATCACATCTCAAACAGTGTTTGGCATATAATTATTGAGATAAATTATATTTAGGTAAAGAAACTCTTTAAGTATTCTGATAAAGTCTGAATATCCTGTTCTGCTGTTTTCTGTCTACTTTTTCTGTGCATTTTATTTATTTCAGATTATAGTATATAAATTGATCAGACAGTAGTTAGATCTGAAAAGAAATTCCTTATCAGACAAAATATTTACATTGATTTCAGCTGAAACTTTTTTCATCAGACTTTTCACTCAGTGTGTTAGTTCAAAGGAAAGCCAGATTTTTAAATGAAGAAATTCTTCTGTCAATGGATTCTTCTGCTCATGTTTGTTACTAGTCACATTTGCTCTTACAGACAAGGGAATTCTTGACTTCCTTTAAATCAGTGGGAGTTTTTACTCTGACCACAGTGGTAAACTTTGGATAGAAGTATGATATTTTTAAAACAATGAAGTGCTAGTATTTAAGGCATTTCTTTGGGGACATCTGAAATATATCTGGTTTCAAACATCTCTATATATTGCTGTACAACTGTGAATAATCTTTTATGCTGCCCAGTTTTGCCAGAACAGTTGATGATGAGTAGTGGCTGAAGTAATACTAAAGCAAAATTAGGGTGGGCATTTACTGAAGCTATCAAAGTTATTTTGCGTAGAGTGGGAGTTAATGGTATTTATTCAGTGTCTCCTGCTAAGCTCATTCACAGAACAGTATCTTGCTAGAAGAAATATTTGTGCATCAAGACAAAATCAGAAGCAGACTATATAAACATAAGTACATTAGAATTCTTGCTGAGCACAGATTCACTGCAGTTATTTTAAAACTCTAGAAATCATCACTTCAGTTATAAAAAAGGAACAGAATGATAAGAAATTGTATTTAAAGTTCTGTGGGATTTTTCCCCAGTTTTTTACTTTTGCTGATAAATAAAATTATATACAGAGCAACAGATACATATTAGGCACATTCTAAGATCCTAAGTCAGGACTTCTGCTGATTTTTGTTGCCGTAACAAACATATGTTATCCTTTTACATAATTGCATACAGTACCATCACATGAAGAACAGCTGTCAAACTGTCAGCTCATGCATCTGACACGACTTGATGAAACAAGAAAAATTATATGCTGTAAATTAAATGAAGTTTCAAGTTCAATAATCTTATTTTTGTTGGAAATTCTGAAAGGTATTTTGAAGTACTTTCAGAAGGGTAAGATGATGTGCAAGTTCTGTCACAATGTATATTTAAAGAAGAATACAGTACAGGAAATTAAGATACACATGTGGATAAACTTGCTGCAAATTAAACTGTGCAGGAATAAGCCATGGATATCTACCTGTTCACATTTAACCTTTCCTACAGTGTTGCTGTGAAGAAAACTCTTTCTTTGACTCATTTTAAATTAAATAAACATGTTTCTTATTAGTTTCTTTTACTTCAGTCTGGGGGTTTTTATAATCAGAGATTTTTATAAACAGGGATTTTTTTTCACCACATAAAAATTAGAACATTTTGGGAGCATAAACCTCCAAAAGCTGGAGATAGAGAATACATATATTCTCCTTTTATAGCCTTCTGGATCACAAATGGTGTCACACTCAAATCCTGCCCTCTAACCTGGGTTGTCTCTTTGTCTATACTGGATTACCCTTACACATGACTCTCTGCTGGAAGCAGATCTGTTCAAGACATTACTGAACTTCTGGGCCTGGCAGCTTGATCTCAGAATGCCCTGTTGTCCCTGCCCGGGTAATGCCACATCCTGTCAGGACACTGTCAGGGTCTACAGCCATCTTCATCCTCTGCACTGACTCTTCTCAGTGCAAACCTTACTGGTGCCCATGGCACGTGTACGTGAAGGATAACATCTGTGGGAGGTCCTGGCATGACCTAGTCCTGGCAGATGGTGGGATCAGGCTGGTGGGATGAGGCTTGAGAGACCTGGGATTTTCCTACAGCTCTGTATAGTTTTGCTTCCCACCTTGGTATGTTTTCTAGGGAGGGACTGACTGTCTTCCATGGCTGGTTGTAGCTGCCACAGTAGGGAAATTCTGATAGGCAGGTTTTGAAAACCACTGAGAGCAGGATGTGCTGGCATGGAGCATATTAGTAAGACAGGTCCCTTCTCTCCGAAGAAAAATGGCAAGACTGACAAGAGGGCTGGACACAGCCCAGTCTGCCCTACAACACAGCAGTGGGACACTGAGACGTGACCATCGTTTCTGTCCAACCATTGCTTAGCCTCCTTCTGACCAATCACAATAACCAGTTAATAAAGGTAAGAAAGAGAGAGTCTGCTGGCATTTATAAGGCAGTTACATAAGGACCATGTGTGCAGAATTTTGAAGGTCCGGTGCCTTTATGATCAGAAGTGTCACTCCTTCATATCCGAACTACGTAAATAAAGGCCATGACTACATGCATTTAAATGTAGATCGAAGTGTTCCTGATTTCAAGACACAATGTACAAAACGATTAATCTTTCTGAGACTGCAACATCAAAGACCTTGAAGAAGGCAATACAGATGACTGTCAGCTCATTCATATAGTGACTTCTAATATTCCCTTCTGTAAATAAAAAGAGTAAGAAAATGATCCAGTTTATTGTCTTCAGACAAAGAAGTCATCCTATCTGTGTGCTTTGGAGTAACAGCAAGTCATGTCCCTGTGGCAGCAGGAGGATTCAAAGGGCCAGAACAACTCACTGCAGAAGACGGACAGATCCTTGTTATATTATGTTGTTATAAATGTAAAGATAAATTAAAAATGTGTCCCACTGCAGGTCTATGACACCAGCACAGCAGCAAACACGACATGCTTTCTGTTGCACTGGGAAGCCAAGAGACAAAGACAGCAACTTGGCAAGCCAGAAACAACAGCCAGGAAATATGTGCTTTCCAGCAGCACCTCCCCTTCCCTGGGGCTTTGACTTAATGACATGGTCCCAGGGACCTAAACCCAGGTTAATCACTTCAGCTCTCCTATCTGCCTCCCACAAGCAATCCCATGTACTTGCTGAGAAGAAGCTTGAGACATTTGAAGTTTCATCGAGATTTATCAATTATACCTCATATAAAGTCCTTGCAATTATAAGCAGAGATAAGCATTAGTCTCATCTCTAAGTTAAGGCGATGATATTAAAATTTCTCTTTGCAGCAACCCCTCCTGCCTGATTTTACAGAGACGTTTAAAAGGAAATAGAAATGGATAGCAATGACTGTCGCCAAGGCAGACTAGTTTGTCTGTTGCCTCAGCATTGTGAAACAGATGTTGTGAAACATCAACTGAAAGAGGCCCAGCCCAAGACCCAAAAGGGGTGATTTATGCTACTAACTTGAGAAAGAAAACTGTCCAGGACATTAAAAATAAATAATGCACTGGGCTCTTTTAACTTATTTCTCAAATTGTTGCCAACTGTATACTGATTTCGAATCTTTACTCACTACAAAGCACCCAGCAGTGAAACTTGGCAAGGAATTAGCAGCTGAGAAAGACAGAGGAGATGAATCATGATCATACGGATACAGTGCTGCACGCACACAGAACTGAAAGTCATATATTTTGTAAATGTAGAATAGTCATGCAAAATTTCAGTATTCTTTCGATTGCAATGCATTCACATATTTCAACAACCTGTAACAAAAGAAAAGTTCTACCAAAGCCATTTTGCAGATCAAAATTCCAAGATCTGAAAAGAAATAAGCATTATAGCATCCCTTAAAGCAATCTTTATCTTGTAAATAACGTAAAGAAGCATCTTGTGTTTAGACAAACTGAACTGATTTTCACAAGGAAAAAATTTGTTAAAAATTATACATGTCCTCAGTCTACACTATGTAAAATAAAGACAGTTTTAAAGACTACTGAAGTCTACATGACCTGTATAAACACTCATCAGCTGGGTGCCGTCTCTCTCACAGAGTGTAAAAAGAAGGGAAAACACGCTTTTAAGAACACCTGAGAACGAAGTTGTCTGCATATGATACCTTCTTCACTGTAAATCAAGTGCATAGATATTGTATTCTTTGCTCACATGAATCACTCAAGACTACTTGAAAAACTTAGTTCAAAATACGTCTGTGGCATCATATTACTCTAAAAGTAAATGGAATGTTGTTGACAGTAGAGCAGTACATTTTCTTTTGATTACACTTATTTTTGTAGTTTAAAACTCTAATTTTTGTGACCTATTCAGAAAGTCCATGGAAATACGCCCTGTAACACTTGTAAATAAAGAAGAAGGAAAAAAGAAAAAAAAAACTTTAAAACATCTCATGAAAGAATTTTAATTATTATTAGTTTTCTTCATACAGATGTTATCTATTAGGTAAACTGTTAGACAGAAGTCAGTGATGGCCGACCATGTCTGAAAATAAAAGGTATTGGTCATTTTGCAGGCTGGATTGGGTTAGAATAATTAGATCACTAAGAATAATTTCTGGTTCATTTCTTGGGTATATTGTGGTGGTGATTAAAAAAGACTACAGAGTGATTTCTAAATGCCACTACTATTTCATTTCTTAAGGGTTATATATCCTCATCTCACACCACTGACTGTCTGAGACTAAGGAACGATCATGAGAAAAGGTCATCTTTCTAAATGAGAGGCTGGGAGACTTCCAGGGCAGGAAAGGATTGCAGCAGTAGCACTGTATGAAATTAGTACTACTGTCATACATAACCTGTGGTTTACTGCTTGGCTGAGGGAGCCTCATAGCTGCTTCCATCATGATAATATAGTACTTCTATGAAACTCAAAATGGCTTTATCTAAAAGTGATTTGGAGCCTAAATTAAGCAGTTTGTTTTTTGTAAAACCATGTATGGCCCTTTGGGATAACAGGGAAAATTTCAGGCTTAATGTATATATTCTCAACTTATTTCTCATTGTACAAATTACACTAACAGAAAATTGAGGGAATAATTATCTTCATGTCTAGAAGAAACAAAGTTATCAAAGAAAAGTTTCTCCCTTCCCTACCTCTGCAAGAAATCTCATGGGTTTTTTAGCTGGTTTTTTGTTTTTTGGTTGGTTTGTTTTTTTTTTTTTTTGAGGCAGCTGGATACACAAGAAAGCCTTATGTCCAGAAAAAGTAATTTACAGTTTATATAAGATCAGACTGTTCTTACTGCTACACAGCATGGGGTGCCTTGCCTGAACTCTATTGTTAGGGCTTTGGCTCTGCTCCTCTATAATATACCAGATGTCTAACAGAGGCAGAGGGACAGAGTAGGGGATATCTGTCTTCACTATGGAGTTTGGAATAAAATTTGCATTGGAATTGATGGGACAAAATATTCATATGGCACTTACATCACAGGCAGAGGAAAACTAATTTTTCTGTTGAAAACATAAACACGTAGATATAGACATGGGAGAAGACAGTGGTGCCTAATATAAATAGAATGGTTTTTTTCTAGTAATGTGATCTTTCAAGGTGAAACATACTTTCCTGGACTCAAAAAGAGAATATAAAGTCCAGGATCTTCTTTCTGGCCAAGATTCAATTCCTTGTGGTGATGGAATGAACTAAATCTGCTGGCACTCATGATGATATCATGGTGATATCTGTGCTGGAATGCCTCTTCATGTCCCATTATTTGGGGAACATTGGATAAGTTACTCAACTGGCCATGAAACTGGTCATGTTGCAGTTACTTATGAAGTGCTTACTACCTACACATCCAGAGTTTAACATGACCCTGGTAAGCCTTTATGGTTGACTTGGAATCTGTTAACGGACATCAGGTCCTGAAGGATCAAAGAACTTGTTATATATGTATTTCTTTCATAATATTTGAGGGCTCTCTGGTTAGCTGGAATTTCAGTGCAACAGACTATTTTACCTTTCAGGAAACTCACTACTCTTATCAGGTTGAACCTGCTCTGCTGAAAGCAGTGCTGAGGGTTTCAGATGCACCCGTGCATCGCATGCTCCATAGCTGTGAGCCAAGGGACAGAATCACTTTCAAATGAACAGAGGCACTTTCGCAGATTTTAAGTTACCTCAGATATATGCATGGTTAAGTATCATTAATCTTTCAGCTGAAGTAAAACCCTAGCGTTTGCACTTCAATATGTACACTGAAAAAAATACCTGGAAGCACATTTTAGTATATCTGTTACAGAGCTGCAATTAGGATTCTATTCTTGCAGGCTTGTGGATGTGAATACTGAAAATTTTGATCCAAAATGTGCATGGCTAGTCATCCACGTGTTGCTGTAGAGGCAAGCCTGTATCAAGGGCATAACGCACACTTCCTAGGATGTTGTGCCCTGATCACAGAGAAGATGGGACAGCCTTACAAACCAGAGCCTTGAGCTGAGCTATAGGATTGCGTGCCTGGGCTGTCTTCTGCAGTTCATCTAATTCTGTCCCTAGACAAGCAGTTACCTCAGGGCCTTCAATGCCCCCAGCCACCCAGAACAAAGTCAATACTTAAGGGAAAAAGGAAAGAAGGAGGAATTGCAGCACAGATAAAGGTCACTTTGAGGAAATAAAATGCCATGACAGAAAAGAAAAAATACACGATTGGATACAGAAAGCAGGCAGATCAAGGGTCTGAATCCTATCTTTTATGAGTGAACATCTATTATTTCTGCATGGTTTGAACCCATGTGCTATAACTACAAACATATGTTTACAAATTTCAGCGTGTTGTTTGCCCGCACTTTTGGGAGATACTTTAAAGGATGAGAGTTTCTTCTATATCTCGCACATAAAAATAATCAAATCACAAGTTTAACGCTGTTTGTAAGAATTTAAATAGGAAATACTGTTTTCTATTGAAAATGTCAATAAACAATCAAATTTTATTTCCAAACAATGTCTAGCGACTGATTTAGTAGATACAGATTTCTGACAATCAGAAAATAGGCACTTGTCTCTTATACACACCAGGTGTTTAAACCTGGAGATACAGAAAAAAAAGAAAAAATTGCATTGAAGTGTAAATTCAAAAGTTCTCATTAACCAAAAAAAACAAGATATTTTTGTAACCAAGGCTGATTACTTATGATGAAGGCTATACGCTCCTACTGTTGAAATTCAGTCTAGAAAAAATGGTTTTTCATGATTCATCCTGGGAAGGTATCACCATTTCCCGAAGCTCAGAGGAGCAGGGCATCTGTATGCAAGAAATAAATCTTTGCTGAATATTTATGAAAGAAAGAATGCCTACAAGGTAGATGCTTCCTGTACTTGAATAAGAAATTATATTGGAGTCTGAAACCCTTCAAAATATGAGAAAATTATTCTGGAATTCTATTCCTCTAAAGACAAAGAATCAGAGATATAAACAGATCAAGACTCTTCTTTGATTATGGAATGGTTACATACAGGTGATGCTTTGAGTATCATGTATGTTGCATATTTCTGAGAGAATTTATAGCTTTGTTTTCAGATATGCAGAGGTATGAAATGTAAATATAACTTTTACTAGATAAAGTTGGAGGAAAGAAAGGAGATAGAAACTGACATTATTTCCCCTTGTATCTCAAAAATGAACAAATATTCTAAGATATAAATTGTTCAGTAAGTATGGTCAAATTATACAATACTATTCATGAAGGTCATAGATTTGTAACCATCAAATATCAGATTCCATGCTAGCTAATACTGAGAATTAAGAACGATTGTGTTGGAAATAGGTCATCTATGATGACAGGAAGTATCAAATTAAGTATTATTAAAGCTGTATAGCAATTCACCAAGAAAAATGCAAACAACTCTCAGGAGACAGTAGGATGGCCTTTCTTTGCAACAGCTCAGAGAGGCTACTTGAGCATGCTGTTGCTGAATGAAATACCTTTTCTGTGGTTAAAATCCTAGTAACTGAGGCTCTCACCACAGGACATCATAAAGAACCTGTGGTATATCCCAGTTTCTGAAGAAGGAATTTCTATATCAGTGTTGAGCTTAGAAGCTACTCTTCTGAAGCGTGAAAGAAAACCCAAACATAAATACATTAGCGAGTAAATTTCTTTTTCCTAGAAGTGGCTTACATGCACTTGCAGATTTTTGGGGCTTTCCAAACAGAACAAGGTCGAAAGGCACTGCTTCAGCAAATTTCCCACTACATAATTAACATTTTTCTGGCCTTAACCATCTCCGATTTTCACAGCATTTCCTGTTCCCTGTCACAATGACAGTGTTGTGTTGCAGGCAAGTACTTTTAAGGATGAGAGTTTCTTGTGCATCTTGCACACAAAACGAACCAAATGACAATTGAAACACTATTGATTCTGCCCTATTTTAAAGGCAGGCACAGATCACAGCTTCACACAAAGCTCGTGAAAGACATAGAAATTGCATGCTAATAACACAGCCTGTCACACTAACAAATGGCTGCAGTTGCCACAGATGTAGAACATACAAGCTTAGCCACAAGTACTCATTTTTAAAGCAGTTCTTAAGGACCATCTGGGTTCATCCAGAGCACCCCAAAGATTCCTTTTACTGAAACTCAACTGGAAAAAGCTGTTCTCAGTGAAAGAGCAGTGTCCCATAACTGTAGACTGAAGGCCTGGATCAGGTAAGAACACCAAAGAAACCGTGATTTATTTTGGGATTTTTTCTTTCTAGTGAAGTGCTAAAGAGAATTAATATAAGTCTTTTTGATCTGATATTGTGAGTTATTCAATTATTCAACTATTCAAGTCACCAGGGCTGGTTACACAGACTGAAAAACGCTTAATTCTCTGGTCAGGATGAGACATCTCACGAGATTTGGCCCTCAGACTCCCCAGACTTCCATACATACTTCCTTTAACCTTATTTAGTCTTCATATAAAGACATTGACAAGTCCTTTTTTTTTCAGAACCGTGTATTTTCTATTTCATCCATCTAATTACCCTAATAGCACAACATTGCCTCAAATACCTGACTATTATAAGCATTCCTCTTTCAACACACATATGAAGAAAGGAATAGTGTACTTTAGAAAGGAATAGAAAGGAATAGCCTTTTTATGGATGGTGGTAGAGGCTCCTGGACTCCAAGTGAGGTACATGGCATTAATTTGGTGAGTAATTATACAAAGTGAAAAGCATATACACTGACTCTCTCCATGGGAATTTGGACTGTGTTGATTTTTTTGGCATTGGAATGAGACTATTTTTGGTAGGTTTATTGAAAAGAATCCAGGAAATCAGTTCCATTTTAGTAACGATGCCTGTTAATGAAATACAGGGGATTTCACTTTGGCTAGCTATCTTGCATGTGAATACTAAATGGGAAAGCTCTTCAGGAGGTGCCCAGTTTACACTACGCTTAGCTAGCAGATCTAGCTTTCCACAGGCAAGCTGTCTGTCTGTCTCCATGTAATTAGGGCCTTTCTCCTTCAAAAACTGCCAGGCTCTATTTACATCTTCTGTTTTCCTTGTGACCTTGAACAAGGATATCTTCTTGGGCCCAGAGGTCAGGATACGGGTATAGTTGTTTGTATAAAACACAGAGCAGTGGCCCAACAGGGTCTGCTGTCCCTCCTGTTTGACCTCAGTAAAGCTACAGGTCTATCACAACCCTGCCTATTGTTAGACAACTTGCAAGTGGGCTTCTCCTCACTGCTCCACTTTTTTCTAGTCTTTTATGGCAGATCTTTCTGTGGGAGAGCTTGCTATCCTCTGTGCTTGCACACTGGGAATCTGTCTGCAAGGAAGGGCACAAAACAGAGTGGTACTATTGTGAATATTCACAACTGTAATCATAATAACATTACCTGGGCTCTTCATTTCAGCATTAGACAGATGACTTCTCTTTCTGACATGTGGTTTTTATAATTTTATAGAGTGAAGAAAGTAAATTTAGGCTGCTTATATCACTTTATACTCTTGGAAATACTACCCTGTAATTTACAGTGAACTGTGTTTAGCTTTGCCTGAGTGTTAGTCCTTAAACCATTAAAATAGTTTGCTTGAAGTTATGTTTCCTTCTGGAAGAGCTTCTACTAAACCTTTAATTGAAATTAGAAGCAGAGTAGGTGGTATCTTGCACATCAGTGCATTTATTTCAGAATATGGTTACAATTGCTAATACTGATATATTTAAACTATTGCCAAATGAAGAATGAAATGCTGTTTGAGAAAGAAAAACATTGATTACTTACTGTAAGAACAAACAATGCGATCAAGTGTCCGTCATCTATCTAGCCAGAATAAATAAATAAATAACACCAATTTTAAATTCCATCCACATCCCGAAGACTTACTCCCAGGAAGGCATCCTGGGAAAAGAGTGTCCTCTATGTGTATATAAAAGGAAGCAAAACACCACCATTTTCATTAAAAAAAAAAAAAAGATTAAAAAATGTTTTGGTGAATACCTTGAGGTTTTCATATGGCAATTTTTAGTATTTGCTTTTATAGTAGTCTACTCCAAAATGGAATATGTTTTGCTTACCGTGCTGTGGGACATAGCACTGTTTTTCTTTTCCCACAAGTCTGTAACTAGGACTCACTAAAAGCAATGTTACAGTGATAGCATTTTCAGAGCTCTGTGGAAGACTTAACTACAGTGCCTCACTTCTAGGAAGACCTCCTGATCACTTGTGAGTAGCCTGAAAGCTGAAGAGGGAGGAAAAAATAAGGGGGTAGAAAAGTTCTGTTTGACTATTCCCTATTCACAGACTTCAGCTGTAGTGCTTAGGTGCACCAGGAAGCCTGTGTAAGTACTACACAATCTTGCGGTCCAGTGTACCCCAGCTAACTGGAAGCTAGATTTGCAAGAAGCTCTTGGGTATTGCAGGAAGAACTTTCAGTGTATGGATAATTTTAGTGCACTAACTAGTCCAAAGTTGGCCCAGGCTCTTACCAAGGGACAACCAGCCACCCAAAACAAAACTCATGAAGATCATCATGCTGCGTACTCGTGAGTCTGCAGAGGAAAGAGCTGAGGAGCAGTTTCTAGAATATGTTGTCTGCTGGGAAGGAATGTCTTCCATCTGAAATCCTGATCTGAAGGTAACTAAATCAGTCACTTTCTTTCACTTTGTCTTTCTCTGTTTTTCAAATTTCACTCTGCTGCCAAGATGTAATAGTCAGCTGTAGGCTGTTTACATGGGAGATTTCAGCTCTCCTCTCACTGGCTGATTCAGATGGATTACCTGACCTCCCATTTTCCATGTCCTCCTGTGGCACATCATGGCTGATGATTCCCTCTGAACTCATCATTTTGCATAAAATGCGAGAACCCTAATTCCAGTGCTTGTCATCTTATTCTGTGGCTATACTGATCCAGATCTTGATCAAGGTCAGCTGTGAAGAAATGTGACTTTGTAGCAGGGTGCTGGTGGGAGGGCAGGGGTCCAGAGAGGTTTAGGTTTGTGTGTCAGAGTGAAGGTGGTGTGAGGTGGTTGTGAATAGAAAGCAGCAGTGGTAGCCTGCGGTCGGTTGCCCACCAGCTGCAGGGTAGCAATAGTATTTCCCTACCTCGGAGAGATTCATGTCCTGTGGTGGGCACTTCAGGGAAAGTACTCATCTTCTCTTAATTTTTGCATAGCTCTCACAAAGTCATACAGGTTTTACTTCAATAATAGCAAAATAACTTTTCTCAGCAGCTGATATTAAAGCACTGCAAGAAAACATTGTTAGCCCTATTTCAGTGAGGGTGAAACTGAAGTCTGGGGAGGTAAAGGGTGTGAGGAGACCCCGCCAGCTCCTGGGCAAGTTAGCGCTGAAGAAAGATTAGGTCTCTTGAGCTGCATCCCATGACTAAACTCTGTAAAAGGTGAATTAATACAGCACCTTTTATTACAGGCTTTATTAGCTTGTAATAAAGCACTTGATCTCACATGCTATGCCCTGATCTCAGGCCGTGGGAACACAGCTGAGTCCGGTAATTTTCTTGTAATATTTCTTTCAGTCTTCAAGCTGAGCATTGCACTGAAGAGAAGCTGCTGAAGACTTCTGTCTTTTACATGTGCTACAATGCTAATTTTCCTGATTTCTTGAAAAGGAGGAATTTAATTGCATGAGAACCATTTGTGCAGCTCTTTGAGGTGTGCTATGTATCACTCATGGTATGGCTATCTCTTCTGTATCAGCAACTCAGGCCTGATTCTTACCTTGTTGCTTCCAAGGAAAGTTGAATTCAACTATGTTATTAGATGCTGTGTTCCTGTATAGACTGGAGGAAGAAATATCACACAGCATGGAACTGGGTTGTAGAAAAAGAAAAGAATGCCAGGATATATTAGTTATGGCTGATAAAATATCAGAGAAAATCTAGGGGAGGTTTGAGGAGCAGGGCTACCTACTCCAAAGCATTGTCTGAAACACACTCAGCAGGAGTGTGACCAACCAGAGAATCACAGAGTGGGTAAGCCTGGAAGGGACCACAGTGGACCATCTGATCCAACCTCCCTGCTCCAGCAGGGTCATTCTAATGACACAGAATGCCATTAAATGGCACAGAAACTCCTCTACTGAGTGGAGGTGCATATTAGCAGCATATTGATAAGCAAATACCTTGCAAATGGAACTGAAAAAACAGTAGACGTCAGTGAAGCCACGCAAATCAGCATTCATAGGTGATCTGCTATTGTATGCATCATGCCATCCACCAAGGTGCACATACGAACATACAGAACACGAAAAATGAAATGTGCACTTAGCACTACTGATATGTTTATGAGAAAAACTGGTGTTACCAAATACAGGAAAATATCCTGTGTGCAATATCCACTCGGTGACCCAAAGGCTGGGCTCTCAGCCAAGATTAAACAAAAGTAATGTGTTATGATGCACGTACTGTTGATTGGAGCCAAAAGTTGCAGCTTCTTTGGAGGGCTGCATGCCTGCACAAGCTATGTGGCATGAGTGCAGGTATCTGTCACATCAGTAAAATGTGACAAGTAACAGTGCGTCCTCTCAGATATCTAAACACGCTGGAAGAGTTTGGTCTTGAAAATGTGTAAGTCTGCAACAGTTATTTGTCCCTTCACTGGATGCCTGCTGGACACAATTCACCAACACACAGGTTTCTAAGCTCTGGTGAAGGTGTACCTGTACAGTACACCCCACTGAGCGTTTTCCAAACTATTTCACTGGTGGGCTTCACCTGAAATTTAACAACACTCTGGGTTTAAATCGACTATTTCAGGCTTTCATGGAGAAAGTAATTTTAATCACTGTTGCAAAAAGAAAGGGAGGGGAAGCAGGAGGCGAAGGGGAGGGGGAGGGGAAAGGGGAAGGCAAAGGGAAAAGAGTTCATCTGAAATGATCCACTGCTGTTAAGTAGAGTAGAGAAGCTAAGCACTGCTGATGAAGTAAAAAGTTTAGTAGGAACTTTATGGCTTCCTATTTCAGTCCGATAGTTGCCTAAAGCTGCAATGTGAGTATTGCTTCCTACCTGTGTGACTCCTTCTCTTTACTGACAATTATTCTCAGCTGTTCTTAGGCTTCAGAGGTTCCCTTTTCCTATATTTGGTAGCAAAAGGTTAATTTAGATCTGCATTATCTTTTTTTATTAACATTCTATGTTCAGAGAAAGTAATGCACTTTTAGATTTCTCTAAGTGCTTAGAAATAATTTTTGAAGTCTGACAAGCAGATTTGTGGTGTGAAAGAGTTGTCTGCCAGCAAGTTCATGCTTTTATGGTACTTTTAAAAAACCTTGAAAACATAACCACAAAAATTAGTAACATTAAAACTACATACAAAGTGCTCAGTGTAAAGCTTTTTCTCAGACTGACTGGAACAAAATTAGACATCCATCAATTTAGAGCATCAAAGATCTAAAGTGTATTTCAAATATCTGAATTTATTTTTAGATTTCTTCTGCATAATAAAGAGAGGAAAGGAACATACTTCCAAACTGTGTGTTAACGTCTGGATCATACACTTAAAATTATATTACTTCAGTGTTTTAAGTAATACCCAGGAAACTTGATAAACATTGTTTTCTGTGCATAGTGTCCCCATAATACATACAGCTCCATTCGATTTTAGAGGGAAAGAACAAGAGGGTAATAACATAGTCCTCTCCAATGTATTTCAAATAATTTTACCAGTGTTTTGGAATAAGCTCAAAGGTCTCTCTGAGGTATGTGCCTGAGCCTGGGGCTGCAGCAAGGTAGTCATGCCCTGAGTCAGGAGGCAGCTCCTGGCTCCCTACTTTCCCTTGTCATGGACCCAGGACACTGCCACCACTGCCACGAGGTGCAAGTGCTCGTGGTTGCCATGGCTGAGCTTGCCAGTCTATTATATTCACATTGCACTAATCCTTGTCCCACTAAACCTCTGCTTCCACACTTTGCTGATAGCTTGCACAATCGTCACCTCCTGGGCCAGCCAAGCAGGGATGAGGACTCGGTGCTGGCTACTGTGGTGTTCCCTGCTCCTGTGATTAGCCCCTAGGCAAGTCAGAAGGCACTTGGGAGGCATTTGGGTGGGGTCATAGAGCAGTGGTGTCTCTCTGGTAGACAGTTTCTTTTATTAGACCTTGTCAAGCACCCCTGAGAAATTGTTTGGACAATGTTTTTCTGTCTTTTTCTTTTTAACTACAGGAAAGGCTGGATAATGCCTTGTAATGTGAAGATTTCTCTGCTGTCATATGTGAATGTCAAGTACAATTAGAAGCTTGCAGAAGCAGTACAAAAGCTAATCCATTTGGAGTACTCTTGAGCACTTGACCTCCTTTTATCTTGGGGCAGTGAGCTTCACAGATTAATGAAGTGTTTCTAGACTGTTGGTCTTCAGCATCACTGGGTGTCAGCTTCCCTGAATATAGATCACCAGGACCACCTTGTTCATGGTGCAAAGAACCTTCCCGAGTGAGTGTGGCCCAGCTGCAAGGCAGCACCACAGGACTTGCAGGCCAAGGCCATTGTGAGTTGTGGAATCAGCCTGACCTGGGTGAAAGGCTACTATTGTTCAAGAATTTTTATTCAATAGCATTTGGGGCCAATTTTGCATTGGCACAAATGAGATGAACAGTCCAGAGAGAATCAGAAATCTGTACATTCAAGGCATTCATTCATTCACATTTCATTCACCTCCATGTGAATTCTGACTTGGCTACTAAGGAAAGCCCATGTCATACATTGGAAGCCTCAAGTTACTCCGTTTATACTCCATAAAATGCGAGAAATGCAGAAGAAAATCACTAACCCCAGTGAAAAACAACCAGCCCCCAAAAATCATTAATCTCCTAGCCTAATCACCCCTTGTACATCTGAAGCCTCCCCAAAAGACCAGACTAATAAATGGGCTGGTTGTGCCCATGCCTGAAGGTCACAAATTTGGGGCTATTTCTGACCACAGGGGAGGAGGAAAAAATTTCCAAACCCGGAAGACCTTGCATTGTGCAGACTCTCAAAAGTCCTCCTTCAGCTGAATATGTGTCAGTCCCAGCCCTTCTCTTTCCTGTTAGCTGGTTATTAGCAACTCTGAGATCTCTGTCTCCGCAGACTGGCAGCTGAGGTTTTCCTTGGGATCGCTTTGCTTTTGCAGCAGTAGTTGGGTTGTTATCAGACCCAGTTGTGTTTCGGGCTATGCTTGGGCCAGCCCAGAAATCAGTCTGGCACAAGCCTTTTGCATTTTCTGTTATGTGTAACCAAGTGTTTCCTTTTTGCTGTTCGAGCACCTTTAGGCTGAGGGAGGTTGGTTACAGGAAGTGGTGATCAAGTTTGAACAAATACAAGCATCTGATATTTTCCACCTTGGAGTTATTAACGCATACCTATGATATTCCAGTAATATCAAAATTGCACATCAGTTGAACAAAGCAGTAAAAGACTCAATCTAAAAATTACTATTATTTTCTTTTTTTTTCTGAATTATCAGTCTAAATTAATCTTTAAGTGCTGTAAAGGATAAACATATTGTGCTTGTAGAGGGTAGTGTGTTCAAGGCCCAGCGGATCTGCTATTTTGTTTTGAAAGGGAATACTGTGCTTCTTAGGTCTACCCAAAAGCAGTTCCAGAAGTTTGTTCAAAACAACTTGCCCTCATAAATTCTGGGAAGCTGCTTTCACCAGAGAGTTGAGCATAATGGACTAAAGCATGGACTGGTTTCTTTTGAGGTACGTTCAAGCACTTGGCAGCTTGAGGTGTCCATAGCAGGTGCTGGATTTGCTATAAGCGGGCAATTTATAAACAGAGCTGACAACTGGGAAAACAGAGCATCAGGAGCACAGCATTCCTGAGCTGGTGGTGCCTTGTCCATCAGATGCTCCCCAGCACACAGTTTGGAAGAGCAGCCGCTTAAGCGGGCCCAGTTGCTTACTTGCAGAGCTCTGCTGTGTCAGGGTGTGTGGCAGTACTGCTAGGGAGCTCCACACACCAGTAAAAATCCATTTCTGCTCTTTCGTCCTTCCTTAATCAACAGTACATGTTGGTTAATTCTTGGTTAAATGGTCATTACTGTCTGCATTTTGTAAAGAGAAAGACCCCGATGAGGTTTTACTCAGGCTTGCTTTCAAATGTTGCTTAAGGTTTTGCTATTTTCTGCATAAGCAGCTTGTCTCACCATATGTTTGCACTCACATGTTTTTGGACCTTATTATTTGCCTTCACTGATCATTTTTCAAGTTAGACTGAAGTCTTGAGTGATTTAGAAATGTAGAGCTTCCGCCAAAGAGACAGGGATTGTAGGGTTTATTATAGCAGATCTGGCTGTAAGGGAGGCCCTGGTGCTGCACGGCAAACTGCTGGGAGGCTGACCCTGGCCCCCATTCCACTAAACTTCACTCCTCATGGATTGCATGATCCATGCTTTCATTATGCTTTCTGAGGTCAGCCAGGTCCAGCATGAACATAAGTGTCTTGTGCCTCCTTCACAGGTTTTTATTTGCTTCCTTCAAGCTTAAGCAAGCCAAGGAACAGAAGAGAAAAGGAAAAAAACTCCTAAATCTTCTTCTCCCACTTGTTTTGAGCAAGCATCCAATTTCTCTGGAGAAGGAGCTCTGGTGCTCCAGGCCTTCACCTCCTTCCCTCAAAACACAGGTAGCATTGCACATGCTCTCACTTCTCATGGTGGTTGCAAACTCACAATGTTATTACTCTGTCCAGGAGAACATCTGCTTCTGCTTCGCAAG
This sequence comes from Oreocharis arfaki, assembly GCA_013398015.1. Classification (NCBI taxonomy): domain Eukaryota; kingdom Metazoa; phylum Chordata; class Aves; order Passeriformes; family Paramythiidae; genus Oreocharis; species Oreocharis arfaki. Next base: position 121,784 of record VZRR01011084.1, read on the forward strand.
CAGTTCTTCTCCATTCTCCTCTTTACTTCCACATTCTTCAAGAGGTCAGATACACCGAGATATGATCCTTTTTATTATATATTTTTTTTCACACTCCTGCTCAATCATTCTGCAACAAAGGGGCTGCATGTGTTAATCTTAACACTCACATTATTATTTTTCCTTTCTTAGGCAGAAATGGGAGGCAAACCTATCTCTGATCCCTACAGCAGCTTAGTAACTCACTCAGTGAGGCATCCTTTCGGGGCATTGGAGACAGGTTTGAATCCCTGCTCCATCAGATTGCTACTGGGAATTCATTCAAGGCACACTTTCTCCTGCCAACATTGATTCATACTGTATAAGTAATTAAATGTTTACTGGACTAGAAAGATGGGTTTTGCTCTGGGCAGTAAATCACTCAAAGCAGGAGACTTTTCCCTCTCCAGGTGAAGTGAAGCTCTGAGCATGAGCCTATCCATGATTCTGTAGCATGGCTTGTACCTGTGCTCTCTTTGCCATCCCTAGAAAATCATCCCAGGAGCCAAGGAGCATTGATTCATGCAGCTTGTGCTTCATCAGATCTGCTGCTATTTTTGGTTTCAGCAAAGGCACATTTTCAGCAAGTAACTGTTTCAATACAGGGCTGCTAAGCAGTCAGAGAAGTGCTATCCAGGACACTGATGAGCTCTGACAGGCACTGTTTCAAAAAGAGTGATGGCAGGTTTTAATGACAAAAATCTGGATGGGTCATACTCACAGTGTTACTGCTATTTATAGCCCTAAACCAGAAAGGCCTTTAAACATAGCAGTAACCTACGATTGAGTGGGATTATTTATTTGCTTTCATTTCTGAATATCTCCAAGCACTTTGGTAGATCAAGGCTGTGGGGAACAAGCTGTGAGCAGTTCATCTGCAAGCTCACAAATGTGAACACTGTAAGATATAGATCTATCTGTTCTCCTAACCATCCATGGTTGTTATACTGTATTGTACAACAAGTTATAATCTGAATATACCTGCAGCAGTGTAGCTGTGATGTTAAGCACATGCTTAAACATTAGGATAACTTCTGCTAACAGGTGATGTTAAGCATATGGCTTATTTCAAACATTTGGGCAACATCTGTGAACAGCAATTGCTCTTTCTGCATTTTTGTGACTTATTTTTGTGTATAGCTGCTAGAGGTAACAGGATATAATTTTAAAATGTGCTTAAATTCAGTCTCATTCTGTAGAGTTCTTCAGCATGTCCAATAATTTTTCCAGGTTGGTTATTTTCCAAAATTGACAAGTTTCACTAAACAAGGAAAATGCCAGCCTGTGTCATGGAGATTGGTGAACTGTTGTTGACTTTTTAGTGGTCTGATGCTGTCAGTATTTCAGTGACATTTTAAGAAGGCCTCAAAATAGTTATATCCAACCCATGGAGGTCTGCATCTCATATTATCAGATAAAGAAAGATTGTCTGTAAAATTACAGTTTAAGGTTTTTTCAGAAAAAATGTGATCAAGACACATGACTTTGTCAATTTATGTGTGAAGAAGTATGTATATGTTTTGTATGTTTTGCATATAAAAGAAATATAAATAGATGTGGGACCTTTTCAAGGAACTATTTATCGAATTTGGAAATAATTGTAACTCAAATTTATCAGAGGAAAAATATAAATGAGAAACTGAGATTAAAACAACATACTTATTTATAAATACATGTAGCTTAAAAACAGAAACCTATAATCAGAATCAATGTTTGCATTGATTAAAAATCAACTTTACCAAAGTAAAATGCAAGACATTAAAAAAAAAATTAAGCAAAATAAAAAGAAACATGGAAACTTGATAAAAGTTAGTATAAAGAGGAAGCCAGATGAAGTAAAAGACTAATAAGGGAAAGAAAAGAATACAACAGATAACCTAATTCACATAGCAGCAGGTATTCAAGAGAAACAGTAACTCATAAGATTGTGGGTTGAAACAGATGGCAACGATAGAATATTACAGCTGGTCAGTATATACATATTTTTAGAAATTTTTCGTAACAGTGAACCTATTAATTGCAAAAATATTAAAGGATAATAAAAAGCTGAAGTTATTAGAAAGTCATTAATAAATCAGTAAATCAAGATGACTTATGTCTGAACATTAAAAAAAAATGCTTGTGGTCAACAGTGCTTATATTTAACACCCTCTAGAGCCCTAGTAAACTTACAGAGAACTGAGAGGCATCTATTTTTGGACTAATACTTCTAAGGAGAAACAAGTTAAATAGGTCTAGAACTCCTCCTGATCTTGATGTCAGAAAAATAATGTTGATATAGGTCTCAATTTGCAAAAAATCAGAGGGTTGGCTCAAAAACACCTCAAGAAAATAACAGTACACATGCTTTCCCTCTCTTGTTTGGTACTTTGACAACTGTGTCTGGACTCCTCTGTTCCCTCTTGGTCTTCCCAATGCAGGAAAGAAACTGGTGTGGGGTGTTCAGGCCCTGAGCCTTGGGAGTGGTGAGGGGCTGGGGAAGGAATGGCTGCTGGTCAGGAGGGTGGTGAGACCCTGGACCAGGCTGCCCAGAGAGGTTGTGGATGCTCCATCCCTGGAAGTGTCAAGGCCAGGCTGGACGGGATTCCGAGCAACCTGGTCTAGTGGAAGTGGTCTAGTGGTCTGTTCATAACAAAGGGCCTGGACTAGGTGGATCTTTGAGGTCTCTTCCAAACCAAATCACTTTATGAGTCTATGAGTGTTCTTAATAGAAATAGTCATGCAAAAAGACAATTAACTTGGTTCTAGATTATATTCGAATTTAAACTTCGATGGCTCATTAATGCATTAAATAGATTAAATACTCTTCTTAATATGCCACAAATGTAATTTCATGTGAGTGTGTATCAGCTGAATTTACTTACACAGCAGCCTGTGTCATTTTATGATTTGATCAGTGGCTTGAAAAAAAGGTAATACTATTGTAAACACAATTTGCAATTTACATAAAGACTTAGAAGTGGAAGAGGGATGGGCTGTAGATACACAGTGCTCTGGAGGTCTCCATGGGATTGGCAGTGGACTAGCAGTGTCCACTGCAGAAACGCCAACTCTAAGATCATGCTCTAGGCTGAAACGCAGACTCGGCTTATGGACAGGAAAGCACTAGAAAATAAAACTGAAAACAGTAGAAAAAAAGAGCTAAAAAGTGTGGTAGATAACCAGGTGCCACACAAGAGGACACGTGAGTTCTTTACGAAAGGCTAAAGGCCTTGGGGCTACAGCAAAATCTGCCTCCTCCCCCGGGAGTGAGGCCTCCCTGTCCTTGTCCAGCACATGGTAACCAACCACTTCACTGTGGGGAGAGGAAGACACTGTCTACAGCCACTCATGAGGGTTTGAACAAGCCACAGGAAGAGGCACCACACTGTCATCTGCTATCCCCAGGCAGGCTGCCTCTGTCCATATTTGGAACACATGGCTCTCTTTTCGGAGTGTTTGGGTAGCCCATACACTCTAAGTGACGCTGAAGCAGCAAAGCTGGCGCAGAAAGAAAGCCCACATGGCTCCGAATCAACAGCTAGAAGCCATAGGGTTTCTTGGCTCAGCAGATGCAGCTGTTTGAGCATGCCCAATCCCTGCTGCGGATGGGACAGCTCAGAGCATGTCTCCATTACAGTATTCCTACCCAGGGAAGGAAACAGGGATCCATGTCTTGGAAAGACCCTGGAAGAAGCTGAGCTTAAAGCTGAAGAAAAATTGATTAGGTAATAGTTCTGTAGCCCAGACTTTACCAAGGTGAATTTGTACAGCTACATGGTTGGTGATGGTTGTATGTGTGGACTGCTGTTTGTACAATCCTCTTTGGAAATAATGATATATTTGTGAGCAGATGTTTTCTATCACAGGTCCAAACAAGCCCAGTGAATACAACCACCCTAGAGTTTGAAACTGCCATGCATTGTGTCAGAAATAATGCTGCGCTTCATGCGCATTTGGTGCATCTTGTCCCCCTGCTTCTCAAACCACCACCCACACCCTTTCTCCCTGTGGGTTGAAAAAGTGGCGTGTTTAGTGGCAGTACTCAAGCTATGTGCACTGAATTCTGCGAAGATCCAACTCTGCACATGCAAATGGGACATGGCCATCGGGCTCTTGGCAGCACGCCACCGAGGTCCTTTGGCTGTGCAGATGATACCCCAGCATCCTAAACCATGCTGCATCCTACTGGGCCACCAGAACTTGAAGGGCAGGCTTTGTTTAAGGTTTTTGCCTTGTGAATAGTAATTTGTTCCGTGGTGACTTCCCAGCTGTTTCCCAAGGGGCTGGCAGGTGACAACACGGTGTCTCCAGTCAGTCTGAGGTCTTACAAACCTCCAGCCATGACAAGGGAATATTTATATCTCACATGTACAACACGCCAACATTTTCTATCTTGGCTCTTTTTCACCCTCAAAAATGCTCTGTATCCACTGATTCTTTCCAGGGGGAGGGCAATAGGAACCGACATGAAGTCAGTCGGATGTCCTTTCATGTCAAGCATCCTGCCTCTGAGAGAGGCTAGGGGTGAGCACTGCAAAGGAGGAAGCAAGAAACCTTGCAAATGTAAAAACCTTGCAAATGTAAAAATCTTGCAAATGTAAAACATATTCGCTACCCCTTATACCTGTATTCTTAGCTGATGATTTGTACCATGAAACTTGGTAGTTTGCCTCTCTTCATATGTTTGTTCCCAGATAAGTAAGAAATATTAAATTCCTTCTAGCTCTGGAGTGCAATAATACTGTGTGTTTCACAGGAAAACACTAAGAGAAAGGACAATTTCCTACATTTAAAATTGGTTGCCCTTCCATTTCTTAGGTTTGACTTCCATTGTAAAAGGTGTCAGCCAGCAGCTATTTATACATATTTACAGATTCTTGCCTTTAAATTAACTCTCTGCAGTCTTTCAGACGTCTCACATGACTTAAACTCCCACTTCTCTTTGACGATTTCTTTTCATTTCAATATAGTGTCCCTTCTCTCTAACTAATATTTCTGATGAATTATATATTAATTTAAATGCTGTTTCAGTGTATCCATTATTGTATTATGCATACTGTCCTCATGATTATACTACCTACCACATAATCAAAATTTAAGGCAATATGAGACTACCCAAGATCACGTACTCCCTCCTGTTAACATTTATTAAAGTAATTTGTTGATTCCAAATATCTGTTCCAAAATAGTAGTTAATAAATAAAATAACTTTTAATAAGATTTCCATGTGCAGCTATAGAAGTGTCATCACAGGAAATATTTCAGTAAATTCTCCCAGTGTGTACAGCAACATTAAGAAGTGCTTTATTTTCCCCCCCATTCCTGAAATTCATCACTGAAACTGATCTTAACCAAAGCCTTAGCTCACTGAATGAAGAATAGGACACTTCTGTACAGATTCACAAGGCAGTTTCTGTGGAGAGAGACAACACCCTTCCTTCAAGTGGTACTATTAAAGCTCATTAAACTTTGAGCAGTACAATGCTACTTATTATGAAGAAACATAGAAGCATGGGTTTGGGTTGAAAGAGACCTTAAAGATCATGTAGTCCCACCCCCCCTGCCGTGGGCAGGAACACTTTCCACTAGACCAGGTTGCTCCAGAAGTTAAAGCAAATATTTTAGTTCCTCCTCCTTGGACTTTTCAGACAACGTGCTCTGGACTGTTTTTAATAATGAGCTGCTACTGCACCTAAGCTACCTCCACAGCATGTTCAGAAATGACACAGTCAGAACTAAACATGTTGTGTCCCAACACTTCGTTGGGAATATACCAGTGTACCTTTCACAAAGGGTGTAAAAGGATGAAGAATGAGATTTTCAGTCTGTGTTTTTAATGTGACACAAGAAATGACATGTTGGAATGGGAAGCTTTCCCATAATCCACTCTTGGACTCAAATATTAGCAACTAGTTTTGGTTTTCAAATAATGGGCCAAGTTGCCTTCTCTTTGTTTTTGGTAATATTATTGGCACAACAATGTGCACCAGAGATGCCAAAGATATAAAAGTTTGCTAAACACCTCAATATGGAGGACACTTCACAATAGTAACAGGATTTCACACAACAGATCCATCTCTTATACAGGCTGTTCCTAAGAAGGACTTCTAACTCACTCATTAGAATGACCTGTACCATGAATTTCTGCCTTGATGGCAAACTGATGAATGGAAAAGAACAGATGTAAAGCAGGTCAAACTGAAATGGAATTTTTCAGTTTTCCTGAAAAAATAATCACCAAAAAAACCTTTGTTTCCTTTTATCTGATACATTTCATTCTGCTTCAAGATGCATATTTGTCCACTGATCTTTTCTTTAATGCTTAGGTCTGTTTTAAAAGCGTTTACTAAATAAAAAGTAGAAAAGCAAAGCTTCTAGGATTTGAAAAATGATCATTTGACTTTTTCATAATGAACTACGGCAATTCAAAATCTTCAGAACACTTTAACTTCTTGTATAATTGCCTTCTGTTTTCTTAACAAAGGTGATTGGTGAACCCAGTCAAGATTTGCAAATTGTTTCTTCCTGTTACTAACACGTTCAGTGAATTTGCTGTTAACAGGAACCATTTCACTCTCTCATTCTCCAACATTTGAAGCAAATTTTGAAGGCTTTCATCTTTCACCCAATTACATGCTTGTGTATTCTTTCCCTCCTAGCCTCCTAAGTTCCTGAATTCTTCCTTACGTAGTCTGCAAAATATTCACTTCCTTTTGAGAGCATGGAAGACTTAATCACTGTGGGTTGCGCAATAAAGACCTCCAGGAAAAGCCTTATTTCACCAGAAGGACCCACAGCTCTTAGGCAACACGGTCAGATCTCCACGCTTGGCACAGCTCCTGGCGTGCTTCCCCAAAATGCGCCCCAGGGAGCTGCGCCGTGCGGAGCCACCGGCACCTCGGCTGACCTGCGCTCGCACTAGTGCCGTGTGAGCCAAGCAGAGGGTGCAGCTGTGGCCAAGGCAAGGGAAAAGAGGGTCAGCAGCACACAGAGCAGAGAACTTGGTGACTAGCAAACAGGGATGGCTTGATTGTGTTGGTGAAATCTCCAGAAGCATGGATGAAAAATGATCACTCCCATCAACTCTCTGAACTACACATTTTAACACATAACCTGGGGCATCAATAAAGCATAGAGCTAGCTGACAAAGGGGCATCATTCCTAGAGTAGCTCCAATTGTATGTCTGGTGACTAGATGCTTCAAGCGTCACCTTGGAGGAGAAGCTATGTTGCTACCTATATATCTAGAATTATTCAGCTGGGAATAAATAAGTCCTCAGGGAGTAAGGTACTCTGTACGCAACAAATTGAGACACTCTATTCTAGAAAGGTCAGAGCATGTCATGGCCTAATTCATCCAAAATTTTTGGGTCCTTTGAATACCTAAATAGTGACTTGTGAATACTCTTAATGACTCCACATCACTCACTGACCACACAACCTCAGCTCTTGAGAAAATGTGGTTCATCCCTTGAATCATGTGGCTGGAGCCCTGGTGAGGAGGGTCCCCAGCAGCAATCCCATGCTGCAGATGACTAGGTACCTACTGGAGATGCCAAGCACAGGATGAGAGAGATCACTGTCTTTCAAGTTCAGGCCCATGTAGCACACATCTCCCTGAACCTCTGAAAGGCAAATATATGAGCTAATGTCAGCAACACACACGCATGCTCACAGCAATGCAGTCCAGGCAGCATTGTGTTTATGAAAGATATTTGTTTAAGATCTGCTGACAATTTTCTTTCTCTAACAACTTCAGTGCTTGGTTTGGCAACCAACCCTCCTTTCAGTCCTGGCCTCAGACTCGGCAGTCTTTTCCACCTTAGCAGCTAAGCCCAGGGAAAAGGGGCCGGCACCCTTATGCTGTGCCCACCGCTGGCAGCACCTGTGCCGCAGCAGCCCTTGCAGCCCCAGCTGCCAGCGTGGACTCCTTCCCAGGCCTTATATGGAGATATCACACGCTGACCTTGCGCAACTCACTTTTTCTTTAAACGAGGAATAAACGGTGCTGGCACAGAGAGGTGGCTGCTGGAGCTCAAGCCTAACACACAGGCATACACCCAGGAGCGCGTTTTGTCTCTGCGCCCATTGGTGCAGCTTTCTGCTGTGTACAAGAGCACTGGTCTCTGCTCTGTCCCCAGGATCTCCAGGTTCAGCCATTTTTCTGTGCTCACCCCTCACTGATGTTCCCTCTGCATTTTCAGCCCCTTCCTGTCTTGCTGACAATCACTCTGCTAAGTGCCTCACAGAAGTGCTATGAATTTCTCAGGTGTGTCACTCATGCTTGTTCCTTCTCCTGCATCTAGCTCCTCTCTGCACTTCTGTCTCTTCTTGCTTTAAATCTTTTCCCACCTCAACCATCCTCAAACACCTTTCCTTCTTGTCTGCCTTTTAAACTGATTTCCTGGCCAGGATCTTAAAACACAGACACATAAGCTTTGCATCACGTCTATTGCTGTTGTTGCACCTCAACCTAATTGGCCGAGAGCATATCTCACAAGAGTGTATTTCTATATATCTGCCCAGAATGAAGTTATTCATTAACCCAGACTGTTGTTGGAGGTCTGGCAATTTTTTTTGTCATAACTACTCTTCAGAACAGTGTGAAAAACAGAGGCACTGAAAGCCATTACTATGAATAGCTCCCAACCCCTCAGGCTGGATCCTCGAGCAGTTTGCTCTTAGAGTAGTCAGGGAGCAGCTAATCCCTGCAAGATTCACAGTGCTCATAGGTCTCCTCAGACACAATGTGAAGGGCAGAGACTTCCACACAGGTCCTTCATTCTCTAATCAGTAACCCAAAATCCATTCTAGACAGGATCCTATTTCACACTTCTGTTTCCTGAGTTGAGGAAACAGGGGTTCATCCTGGAGTCTTACATTATATTTGAGAAGGAGAACTCTTGCTCTATCACTTGGATAATGAGCATGGCCCTTTTCAGCATATTCTTGTGGTTCTAATCTGTCTGTGGGAAAAGACAGAGAAAAAAAGTGCAATATTTCAAAATAGTATGTACAGATTAAATTATCTCCGAGCAGCAGTGGCAGCCTTAGGGAAACTGGGGAGGGAACTGCAGGGACAGTTCACCTGTCGTAAGTGCTGTTCTCTGTGCAGTTGCATCTGCACTGCAAAAATAAAAATGTGAATCTCAAGTTTCTCTCTGAAATCTGACCATTTAGTATTCTGCTTATATTTGAGAACAGCGAAACAGGATCTGAAATGAAATTATACTTCACATCGCTACAGGGTACTTTCAGGCAAGTGCCCTAACTCACAGTCTGGAGCGAAGCCAGAAGCATCCCAGCATTTGAGTTGTTCAGGATAGGGGATCTGTACTAACAGACTAAGCAGAGCCAGACACTGATCTGAGCAGCAGCTTGCATGACGTTTTTCAATTAGCAGAGCCCTGGCAAAGTGCTGGCACCTGGGAGCCGAGACTGCAGCAGGTGAGGTGGAGGAGCAGCTCAGAGTTAGCCCACAACCGGCCACTTTCCCAGGGAACAACTCGAGGAAAGCAGGGTGAAGCGATGAACGCACGCACGATGTGCCATGCTAACTGCCTTGAGGGCTAGAGAAACTATTTTCTTCACCAGCATAGATGTAGCCTCTCAGTTTGTCTTAGGTGTGTCCTGGTATGCATGAAAAATAATGCTCTCCAGGGGATTTAGGCATAGGGGCACTTAATTTCTGCATCCTAAAGTGCCACAGGCAAGAAGATGGGTACCTAGATAGTGACACCAGCCAAGAGAGAGGTGCTGCAGGGCATGCAAGATAGCACAGCTACTGTTGCCTAAGGATATTTTTGCCAGAAACTGTACGTGCTTTTCGTATTTCAAGTGCCTCAACAGGTCAGACAGGTTTTTTTCTAAACTGTTTTCTTGCAAAATAGTCACCTGAAACCAGTGCATGCAGTACTGGAGCTGCTCAGCATTATTTTGAGTCTCATTTGAGATCTTTGTTTGATGGATTGATCCATTCACTTAGATGTAGCCAGAACTTCTGCTTGCATGTGTCCCATGCAGTGCTGGCCTGGCATGTAGGCAGTTTGTCTCACATGGTGGCATTAACCTGGTACCTGTTTTGTGTTTCAAGGTGTGAGAGACTCGGCAGAGCAGGTCTGTGAGCTGCAGAAGCAGGCAGTAAGTGGCATTTCCCAAAATGCTCGTAGCAAGTGTTGCAGCAGCTGCGAGCCTCTGGGGCTGCTCCGTCCTCTCTCTGCATCAGTGTGACTGTTCATAGGACAGAGATCACCAGGCATCTCTGTTATGGTTAACACCACTTCATTCTGTTGCTATGAGTGGATTGGGCTCATCACTTTTCACAAGGGGTGATCTGAATAAATCTCAGAAAACTTGTGAACCATTCCAATGACTTACTATTTTACCTGTAAGCAGACTTCTCCGCTGCAGCTGATTTTTCACCTATATGGTTACTATGATTCCTGGAGTCTATTGAAAATTGCCTGATAGGTTTGAGCATTGTCACATCTATGCCTACCTTTATGATGTGTGGTTGTTTGAAACACCCTATTAGATGCTGTGAATTATTTTGTTTATGTAGTTTTCCCCCATGGTTTTCTTCAAGAAACTTGAAACTAATAACCATGTCTCAGTTAGGAGGAATGTTCAAAATCTCATTGAGTGAAACTCAGAGGAATCCCTCATTATCTTAAGCAGAAATCAGCAGAAGAGGGGAGCCCTGTCTGGCAGACAGAAACAGAGGTGGAGAAAAGCCCCCACTTATGCTAACAGAAGTTCTTCCACTGCCTGAAGGAGGATTGAGATCAGCTACTAGATCAAAGATAACACAACTTTTAGTTTTAGGTTTTCTAACGTCACTTCTCAAATAACAGCATGGATATGAATTTAAAGCATTCTGTATCTTCATGTTGAATCCACACTGGTGAAAACCAAACAGGAGAACTTTCTTTGTTGATAATGGCCTTGTGTGTTACTGCAGAGAACACAGACCTTCTCTACATATTCAGGCTGCAGCCAATTAGTCATGGGGAAAAGGAGGATTTCCATAGATTATCCAGGGAAAGCCCAAAGAATTGAAGTTTATGTTTGTAAACAACTCATATATTAAATATTTCAGCCTTGATCCTGTCATGGATAGCATCTCTCACACATGCAAAACTGGTTTATGGAAAATGCTTTGATATAATATGACACCATGTCAGAGCATATCAGTGGTTTAAAGAAAACTCCTTTTTCAGAGAAGCAAATTATCAGGTTCCTACTCCAGACACACGTCTATCCTACTCATGTCAGAGCAGTGTTGTAAGGTTAGAGTTGCCACTGAGCTTTGCCTTCGACATAGTAGTCTTGCATTCCCAGATATCCAAATCCAGATGAAATTGCACAGCATGGGCCAAATCATTCACTGAATGTATTTCATATACCTCTGCCTTCCTCACCTCAAATTGAAAAAGTCTGTGCAGGGTTAAACCCTGTTCTGCCTCCCTAACATAGCCAATTCTCTTGTGGGATAGAGGAAACTGCAGTGCGCTAATGCAAAGCAAGTTATGCATTTCAGTACAGACATGCACAAGCAATCAGGACTGTGATGAATGATCTCTGGAGATGTGCTGCCCAAGTTCAGCCTTTCATTTAGATATTGGATAATATATCAGGTGCAACATGAATGTTGTTCCTTCGGAAAAAGAAGTGTTATAACAATCAAGACAAAAGATGTGGTTTTATGTAGCAAGTAAGGGGAGATAAGTAATCCTTGCTGAACAAACCACAACAATAATACATCAGGTGAAAGAGAAGAGCAGAAATGGTTAAATGAAATCTTACCTAGTTGCATAATATGACAGAAATAAGAGAGGTATATATTATTTATTAAAAGAACCAGAATCTGCACCCCGTAGACCTCTGGAGAGTTGTTGGTTACAAGTACGATATTCTCTCCGTAGCAATGCTCTGCTTCATTATTAATGGGCAGTCTCATGAATTAACCACCTCTAGTAGTGCACACAGCACAATTGCCTTTAGGAAGTTATTTTGTTATTCACAGAACCCAAGAATCATGAGGCAGGAAGGAGCCTCGGAGAACACCTCCTCTCTCTGCCTGCCAGAGACCTCTCAACACTGTCAAATGGTCAAGTGTCTTCAGCAACGGCAGAAAAATTGGCTTAAAATGGCTGTGCTACACCATCTCTGATTGACTGCAAAGTGGTTTTATGTTCCTCAACCTTGATTAGACAGCTATAACAACTAAAACAGCTGAAAAAGAGAGCAGGTTTGCAGGATTCACAAGTAGCAAACCCAAAAACTTGGTACACTCGTCATATACTGTGTCCAGGTCATATTGAGCTGCCAGCTCTTGTGGATGCTTCTAGGGAAGTGCATGGATGCTCATTGCAGCAATAGGGCTAGAGGAGAAAACACATGGAAGAGAAGGGTTTTGGAACAGTCTAATTGTTAGTTTCGCTTAGGGCAAAATGTTTGCAGCTACTGACAGGCACTTCCCTGGTCAGCTGTCTCGCTTGCATGTGGGATGTGCTTGTACTAAAGGCAAGTTTTGCACATCCACAATTAGCAAACCACTTGAAAACACTGTTCTGCTGTTCCCCCCCTTCTGAGATCTTTGATCCACAGCAGCATCCGAGGTAAAGCACCAGCAGAGCACAGGCAGCCCTTGAGAGCAGACTTCGCATTCATGTGCTGCTTCAGCGTAGAACATCCCTGCGGTGTGGGCAGGCTCAGGCTCCAGCCCACATGGATTTCAGCAGTTCTACATGACAGCAGTGAAAAGCAGCAACTCCTCTGTCTCAGAGCTGTCCTTCCAAGGGCAGTCTCTGGTGTGTCCTCCGCAGGGTGCTCACTTTTTGTGCAGTCACAGAGCCAGCTGCAGTTTACCGTGCGGCTAAGAGTGGGCAGCCTGCAGAAAACAGGTTCCATAGGCTGGGATTGACTGCTCCAGGCATTGGCTTGGACAACTGCCTGCAAAAGAATAAGCTGATTTGAAAAGACGTTATTGACTCAGCTGCAACGTTCAGAAGGTCTTCAGCAGAGGCAGGGCGGCATTCATTCTTAATACAGTATCCAAAAACAGCTTGCTCCATTGTTTTCTCTAGGTGTGTCTTTCTTCTTTGTTACCAGGGAAGGGTTGGGGTAGATGAATATACATTGTCTAGCGCTAGCTGCTCAGTATGGAAATGTGATGATTTCACTTTGGATGTTATAGGCTGCTCTGTACCTACCACATTAAGGTTACAATGCCAGCACTGCTGACAGATGGTATATTTTTGGAAAAAAACCTGATTCTCCAGTGCCTCACCAGCTGTTAAATCAGTGTAAAACAGGAGTCAGATCCTGCCATTAAGGTGTTTTACTCAATTTCTAAAGGGAAAAGGCAAGCAGGTGACTTTAGATGGATTTTAGGGCAGCTGCATGCAGCAGAAACCACAGTAGCACTGCAAGGGGGAAAGGGCTGTACTAACAAACTGACTGCCTCTGCTGCCCCCAGCTCCAGCACTGCTGTGCTGTATCACCGTGGCTCTGCAAAGCAAAGTGCACTCAGTGAGAGCAACAAGGCACCCACAGCTTATGGAAATGAGGCAGGACTGGGAAGTTTATCTTGGAATGGAGATGGAAGCCCAGACACCTAAATGCCCCAGGAGAGATCAAAAAAGGTTAAAGACATGGGTAGCTCTAAATGGGAGCCAGCTGAAATCCAGGGACATGTTATATTTAAAATTCACTGCAACATAGTTACATTCAGGAAAATTAGCTTAAAACATTCAGTGGCTGTGGAAGTATTGGTCACTTATGGTAAGAGAGATTTGTGATTAAGTGTAAAACAGTAATGGATTATTTTAACTCTGTTTACTTCTGTGTTTCTTTAAGATTAAAATATGATGAAAACAGAACGAAAATAGTCCTTATTGTTAACATGGCAATAGGCTTTAATTGAAAGGACTTTTATTCTTATGAGCAAATTAAGGACATATGAAGTGCATAATTTGGTTTCTGCATAGTTTGATTCATAATCAGCCAAAAAGTTGTAATCAGAGAGATGCCATCAATACTTTGACAATCTGTTGATGCCTACAGTGATCTGTACCTGAATACTCTCTATATATGGTATTTTCAACCATAATTTTGATAAGGGAATAAAGGGTGCACCTACAAAATCGGCCTAAATAGATTGCCTGGTTTTTGAAGGACAGGATAAAAATTAATTTAAAAAAAAGGAAGACCTTTCTAGACTGAAAACAGGACTAAAATTTTTAAAATGGCATTTAATAAAGACAGCTGTGATAACCCAAGAAGTAGAGTTCTGTGTACAATGCAAAGTGAGTAGGCAGTGGCCGCCCTGTAGGACATATCAGGGTTGTGGTGGAGGCAAGAGCAAAAGACTGGGACAAAAATGGCAACAGTTATGCTATTACATATTATCAGGGCTACCGTGTGAGGAGGTAATTCTGTTATAGTTGCTTGGGTAAGGCTTTTCAACTAAAGGGAATTCTATCCACTTGGACTCAGCACCTAAAGTTATAAACAAATACAGGAAAGCCCAAAGAAGTTCAGAGACCAAAAAGAGAAAATGCAATTTGTGAGGACCTGGATTTTTTTCTGACTCAAAAAGAGAGTACTGGAAAGAGACATACTTTACCTATAACTGGAACAAAATCCAAGAATAAACTGCTTGCCAAATTAAGTCAGAGTGGGATAAGACATAATTAAGTTAACTAAAGGTCTGCATGGTTAGAAGGAAAACTTTTCTAACTCCAGAGGTAGTTGCTACAGTTGCTTAGGGTCATTGTGGCAACCATGTCTTCCCCATGGCTGTGTCCCTGTCAATGTACAAATACTGTCTGGGATGCTGTGGTTATGCTTGATATAGCTTTATGTTCCTATAATTACATGGGAATGTAGAGCTTTCTAGCTCTACTTTTCCTACTGTTACTGTGCAAAACCTCCTCTGCTATGCAATCTAAATCCTACTACATCTTTTAATTAGGAAGTCTTCTTCCTGCATATATTGCAACCACTTTTTTTTTTTAATTTCAGTACTAACAAGGATAATTTTTAGGATAAAGATAACACCTTTACCCATTCCTCTAAATACTCCTCAAAAAGCTGAAGTTATTATGGTCCTTATTCATAAAGCAGAGGCACAGAAAGGTTATGGGATTGCTGAGTGCTTGTAAAGTACCCTGGTAGCAAAACCAGGCACATAACCCAGGAGACATGTCTCCCAGGCCTCTGCCTGGCTGCCAGACCACATTATTTATCCAATAAATTATGCTGATGAGGATGAAGTTCCTAATTCACAACTCAGACAGAGATTGTTTTTTCTAGTAACGTGGAGAAACCATAATTCTCTGAATGTAGAGGAAGTCTTAGCTGGTGGCAGTCCAAGGTAAAATCCATTCCACAAATCTCTCACAGAATGAAGGTTAGTACAACCTGCGAATTGAGGCCATGATGTTAAAGTATAATTACCTCCTTTTTTCTCTGATGAAAAACATGTTGTTCTGATTGTGAAACTGTCTATGATTTGATTTGGAAAAGTAAGAATACTTGATGTCAACAGAAACTAATATTGTCTAATTAATTAATTTACCTCATGATGCAATATGTAATACAATATGTTTTCTCACAGTATTGCGCTTTCACAGAGCTGCCATTCACTGTAAAGGTTACTATCTTTCTTTTTATTTCAGTACAAAAGCTAACTGTAAAACCTGAAATCTTTCTGGGAAATTGCTTGGATACACAAAGAACGTACAGGCCTGTTTTTCAATTTCCAGTGCTTTCTGAGATTCATATAAAGGGGGTTTTGTCAGCTTCCCTTAGTTAGATATGCAGAACTAGGTCTTCCAGAGTTGTGGTTTATTTTGCAACTTTCTCACAACTTTTATAATTGCAGATGTACATTAAGATAAAGTGTCAGTTCTTTTGCAAGAGTCTATTACAATTTGTAGATTCCCATGTTCTTCCATTTGCTGCTTTATAAAGAATGCTGCCTGTTCAAGAGCAAAGCCAGTGAATGCCACAAAAGTGCTGCTTTTTCAATGTTTTTGCTTTCTGTTTTTTGGACTGCTGTGTGGACAATACGAGTAAGGAGGAAAGAGCTTGGCCACACTGATTAATTATTGTTGTGACATTCAGTGTTTGTTTCGGAAAAACTTCTGAAAATCTTATGAAGAGATGAATGCTTCATTCTGCTGGATATTCATCACATATCCAAAAACTTTGTTTCAGTGACCTTACCACGGCATTTTCCATTCCTTTTCTATTCTTCTCCTTCTTCCCTTCTTTCTTTATCAATTGACAAGATAAAAAAATAGCCACACCATATAGTCCAGACAAAATAATTGCAGTGACTTCAAAGAAGATTTTTTCTGTCTTCTAGTTGCAATTAGATGCCCAATGCTCCAGGAAAAGTCTTCAGGAGAAGATGGTTATCTAGCATGCTATTGAGCAACCTGGTAGTACCTGCCTGCACCCAGGATCCTGCCTTCCCAGAAGTGTCAGAGCAGGCAGTGGCAGCTTTATTTAGGAGAAACAGATTCTGGAATGACCTCACATCTGTGTTCACACCTCTTACTGGTGCCAACTAGCTAATAGCAAGATTAGCATAAACACTGACCAATTTAATAGGGAGGGAAAGAGGAGAACTATCACCATTTAGCCTGATTCCACAGATTTCAGGGTGTTCATGGCAGCAGGAGATGGTGAGCCATGCAGGGATGGCATGTACACCTACTTGGGTGTACAACGCAGGCATGTGTGTTTGACACTCAGGAACATGCCCACAACAGAAGAGCTTTGGCACTGGGCATAAATATGTCTAAGAAATAAGCAATGCATCTGTGTTCTGTTTAGCTTGGTCAAATAATATCCATAATTTGTCATTCAATTTGTTTGAGTATTAATTTTTCGCATTATAGATCCAGCTATAAATTAGCCAAACATTTGTTCTATAATTTAAATCCCCTAGTGTTTCAGGAAAGAGCTGGTTAAATTATTGATGGTTATTTCCACATTATTCACTCAGCCTTAATAAACCACTGAAGTGTCGGTCTGGGTAAGTTTGCTCCCACTTGTATTGTAGTAGTGTACATACATATGCCTCAGTCCCACCACGCACGTTTCTGATGGTTTTTGGCTCACAACATGTTCACTGGTGGCCCTCATGCCAAGTGCACTGACTTCTTAGACTTCCTCTTCCCTGGTTTGCAAGTAGTACCTTATGAGCAACCCTGTAGGTTCTGTACTCATTTACGAAAATTTACTCATTATATAAATATTAGCAAGAGATAAATATAAGTGATATAAGTGTGAAAGCACCCACAGTTTACACAGACTGAACGTGATGGGACAGCATCATCACGTGACAATTTAAAGTGTGAAACTGCTTGCAACGGCTAAAGCATCTTGCTTTATTTGTTTAGGTGAAGTAAAATGTCCCTGTGCTTTCAACAGTCTTCCGTCTGCATCTACCCAGACGCCTTCCTCTTGCAGGACACCCCACGGCTTCCTGCAGCCCCTGCCTTGGGAGGAGCTGGGTTTGCTCAGGGGAAGCCAGGAAGCGGAGGAGGGCGTGGGGCCAGGGCCGGGCGCTGTGTCCTGGGTCAGGATGGCCCCAGAGAGGGTGCTGCTAGGTCAGGGCACAGCGAGGGGACATTCTGGGACCAAGGCGCTGGAGGACATCGCGCACACATCCTGGCCCCACTGCTGGATGCGGGAGGGGGTCTGCTCATGGAGAGGGTGCAGGTGAGTGATCCTGAGGACAGGAGAGTGACAGGAGTTCCTCTGTGTTCCTCTGACAGGAGTTCTGTCGGTCTCACAGAGGCTGGTCTGACTCCCGGCTCCATGGAGGCTCTTGTCAAGCTTGCTCTCGGCAGAGGGGCTGGGCAGGCAATGGTGTCAGCATGTGTGCTGCCTCTCAGTAGCCAGCTGCGTCTGCTTTTCTGTTGCTGAGCAGCTGCAGGAGGACGTGGTCACAGTTTCCATCGCTGTCTGATCTCTTGCGGTTTCTGTAAGTCACTTAGGCAGGAACCCGAACAGGAAATATTTTCAAGAGCGCAAGGTGCATTTTAGCAGCAAAACTGAAACCATCAATGTCAAGTCTGAAAAACAGATGGCTGATAAAAGTAAAATACAGTTCATTCAGGAAGCACATAAATTGATGCAGCATGTTAATAACTCAGTGGCTTGGGCAGCTACACCGTTTCTGGCACAGCAAGACCACCCCACTGCTACAGAGCGCAAGCTAAGTTGCTGCTTTTGTAAGGTACCTCTTGGGAGAGGGTCGTGTTGTTCCTCTTGTCTTCTTCATTGGTAATCTGCCCGTACCTCGGGAGGCCAAGGATCAGCCGGCACTGGGAAAGGAAGCACTGAATATTATAAAGAAAACTGGTTTTGACAGGGGGGCCTTTATACAGCCAGCTCTAAGAATGAGACTTCTCTGGCCTGATCCTGACCACATCACTCGTGAGCAACTGCATAAAAATCAGGGATACTGCCTGGCTACTTGTATGCCCATGGGCAAGGGTGGTCCTGGGGTGCCCTGGAGCAGAATGCCCTCTTGGGCCTCTCACTGGGGTGCAGGGGGTCTCTCAGCTCCTCTGGGCAAGCCAACCCCAGGGTTAGTAGCTCAGGGTGGGACAGCACTGTGAAATGTTTTCCAAACCCTTGTGCCCTAGAGAGCATGGTCCAGCCGTACCAGCACGCTCACAGCACCAGAAAATTGAGAGGAATGTCATCTCACAGTCAGCCCTGAAGGTGCCCTTACCACAGAGCACCTACCATACACTGTGACACCCTCATCTCTAACCTTCTGCACAGAGACTTGCTTTTTCGCTTTTTTCAGAAAAAAAACATGACCAGTTTTTTACAAATCAGTTCTTGAAAAAGTGGTTTGTTTTTCAGTTAAAGGAAAAAATTCTCTTAAGGGAAATATCACTTCCCAATTTGTTCTGCTAAGCTGCAGAGATGTGCAGAGCACAGCAGAGATCTGCAGAGCCAGAGCGTGGTCAGCAGCTTCTCCCAGCAAAGTCAAAGCAGCGGTTCATATATGGGAAGAATGCCAGGAAGCCAGAAGTATACTCACATGTCTGTGTGAAAAATCCTCATATCATGTAACAATACCCATTAAAAAACATCTACCGGGTATCACAAATTTTATGCTCCTTATGTAATTAGGAACTGCATGGGTATAAAAATGTCCCAGATTTAAAGGATGAGTAATTATCTAAATTCCTGCAAGTAACTGCAAGTCCAAATTCCTCAGCAATCTCTGAGCAGTTGCAGCCTGCTTTGAACATGCCCTTTCAGGATGATGAAATCAAGGAGGCTTACAGCAACTTCGACTAAAAAAAAACCCAACCCCAACCCCCCTCCCCAAACAAACAAAAAAACCCAACCCAAAACCTAAAAAACCCCGAAACTTTTCTTCAGAGCAGCAGATGTGAGAAAGTACCACTGTTTCTCGGATCTGCTTTTAGACACATCTTTCTGGGGCTGGGAGGGAACCAGGCCCGTTGGGGTTCACTGCTGACACAGGTCCCCCGAGGTCTGCACTGAGATCTGGCTCACGGGCACTCAGGCACAGGCAGAGCACAGAGGCAGAGACTGACACTCTGAGCTTCACCTCTCTGCAGGGCGACAGCTCCAGCCCCTCCGCCTGCTTCTCGGGCTTGTTTGGTTTGGTTTTGCTAAGCACTGCTGCTTTCAGTTCCTCTACAATAACGGAGCTTGTGTACAGAAAGGTCATCCTCAGGTCAAGCCAGGATCTTTTATCTTTTTTTCAAACCTGGTATGCAGACAAGCCTTATCTTGTAGAGATAAAATGAATTTAGGCATTTTGAAAAAGTACTGGAAAATGTTAAAAGTAATCATTGGACCATAGCTTTTGAATCCCTTCTTTTTTTGTGAGCATCATTAATGTGTTGTAAGTGTGGACTAAATGCCCAGCATCCCTGAAAAGAGCACAATAACATAGCACATCTGGATCAGAATGGGTTTATAAAAGACATTATTAAAATGAACTGACAGGATTAACCGCTGTAACTGAAGAAAATAAAATCCACATTTTCCCACTGAATGCGAGCTGCATTTTTACCATATAGGGCAGTATGAGTCTCTTTTCAGTTGCTAGCAAGAATTGATCCAAACAATTTTTTTACTGGTTTTAACTTCAAGGCTAATCAGTGTAACCATCTTCTGTGACAACCCAGAGAGCTCTGTGGTGGTTATGGTTGTTGTTTTGCTAAACATCTCCCTGAAAAATAGATTTTGGCCAGAGGCAATGCCATGTGTTGTCCCCCCCTCCTGTGTCTGATTGTTGTGTGTCTAAAGTCTGTGCCCAAGGGCAACTTCTTTCTCCCTGGCTATCTGGATATTTCTCTGGGCAAAGGTATTAAACGATTCTGCTTTGCTGCTGTTATACCTTGATTAGGCAGCTAAAAATTGGGTTAGCAGTGGCATGGAGGATTTATTTCAGATGCTGGGTGCTCACTGAGCAACCCTCTTGGTCACTGTGCTCAAGCGTGTTAGGGAAGCATCTGTAGACTCAATCCTGTTTCGTTGGACACCGTGCAAGCACACAACCAGAAAGTGTGCTTGTCCTGCAGATCTTTGGTTCCGCAGAGGAACAACAGGCTGGAGCTGAAGTGTGCTCAGATAGCTGCTGATGTAAGTTAAATTTATCCCGAAAGGTTGAGTGTCAGAGCAGCAGTCCCAGATGGTGTCAGGTTTGCTGGGCCATGTCGCACTGCTTTAAGGCCACTGCCCTGGGAGGGTGGGGAGTTAGCCCAGAGACCCAGAATACAGTAACGCCGATTACCAGCACCCAGTTTGATGTCCAGCTTACCATGGCCAAGTTCATCAGCTGAGCAGAGGTCCTCAGAGAACAAGTGACAGGTTTGCGGTGTGAGTTGTGACACTAGCCCAAGACCACAAACCCCTCTCCTTGATCCCACTGGCCTCATGATCCTTCTCTTTCCTGGCAGAAATGGGAAATCTTCTGGGGACCCCACTGCCGGTCCCACTGCTTCCAGCAGCACCACTTGCAGACAGCAAAGCAACCATGCTACAGCCCAGGTCCATCATGGTAAACCAAAGGGACACTGCACAGCAGGAGGGGACACGGTGGTGCTCCAGGAAAGAAGCAACGAGAGAGACTGAGAGGGTTCTTGTTTCAGCAACAGAAGAAAGAGAAATTATTTCACTGATGAGCCACCATGCTTTTATTTTTATCTGTTATTATTGATTTTAAGAATGCCCTGGCTTGCTGAAGGTACAGTTTTGTGGAAGATATCTTCTGTTGTGAAAACT
The DNA here is from genome assembly GCA_013398015.1 of Oreocharis arfaki. Classification (NCBI taxonomy): domain Eukaryota; kingdom Metazoa; phylum Chordata; class Aves; order Passeriformes; family Paramythiidae; genus Oreocharis; species Oreocharis arfaki. The sequence continues at coordinate 143,087 of VZRR01011084.1, forward strand.
GGAATTAGTGTTAGCTTCTGTGGGAGCAGGGCTGAACCTCATAGCCACGGCCCCTCCATGCATTTTATCTTCTTTTGACAAAACCTGGAAACAGTATAACCCGTCCTGGGATTGCCTCAAAAAGGCATTCTGAGGGCCATAAAGGGCCCCAGAAATGATAGGATCAGACCCTACAGATGCAATAGTAGTAGATGATCAAGTATGAAGAAGTTTGCATGGCTAAAACTGGTGAGAGAGCAAAGGGGACTCTACTAGTGTGATGCCAGCAGTCATGTAGTTTGAGTGAAGGTGGGGAAGTTGGCTCTTTGGCCGTGGTGACTGAGTAACTCCTCCCTTTATGCAGCTGCATTCATGGGGCACAAGGCACTCAGAGATCATTTTCTTTTGAGGACAACAGAAGAACAGCAGAAGTTTTTTGGCTGCCCAGCCAAAACTCCAACTGGAGTGTCAGACCAGGGCTTAACTGCGGGGGAAGGTCAATGGAATGCTGTCAGTGCAAGGAGGTAAGGGATGTTTGTGAATATCATACAGCCATTCCAGCTGTGCCATCTTCCTGGACAGCCACACCGCAGTGGGCATGTTCTGAGTCATGGATAGGTCCAGCTGGCCCCAGGCAGAGCCTGGCAGACCCTGGCATTTAACTGGAAAGTAGAGAAGGCATCTGCCAGCACTGCCAAGAAGGACAAGGCACCTTTGTTTCCCAGCCATGACCCCCTCAGCCTCAAAATGTGGAGGGTTTTCTAGGGAAAGAAAATGGCAGGATTATAAACACCACCCCTGCCCACTCCTTTCCCCTTTGTTCTCACCAAATCCTGTGCACTATTTCATTAGGACAATATTTGGCTCCTGCAATATACATGAACACATCCACAAAATGCAGTGAGTCAAACCAACTATCCATCTTCTTTTGCAATTATCTTGATTTTCTGGATATCCAGCATGTCTGAGCACTTGCTTAGACACTGCCAGAATGTGGCATGGGAGTGTAAAATGATGGATCCTTTCTATATCTCTGGGAGTCTTTACAAAGTGCAAGGAATCTGTGCAAAATGAGATCATCCAGCCAAAGAGAGTGTGAGAGACAACTGAAATGAAGGATATACACCTGCACCAGGCCATTCAGCAGTAAATAATGAGCAATTACCTCTCTGCTTGCTGCTTATCTGTGGTTGGCATGTTGTCCAAATGGAGAAGAGAGGATTCCCTTCTGCAGGTTGCTGGTAGCCTCTGCAGTCGGCAGACAGGGCAAGAAGCAAAAAAAGTATTGCTGTCCTAGACATCAGAAAGGTTTCCATTGGGCCAGCTGTCTTTGTAAAAGCAGCAAGATTGCTTTGGTTTGCTAAATTTCAGGGACCAACAAACCTGTATAGTAGGTTTGCAATGTAAAACATTGAAAAAAATATTCAGTGAGCCAAAAGTCTTGCTGTCTCTGGTGCAACCAGCTGAATTAAGTAGAGCAACAGGGAGAGAGGGTGGAGGCTGTGAATTTCATCAGTCTGAGAGAGCTCTTTGAAACTCTCACATTTTCATCATAGAAAAAAGGAACATCTGGACATATTGTGCAAGGGCCACATTCTCCTTTCAGTCGTGTTGAGGCAAACCCAGAGCTGTCCCAATGGGACAATTCAAGATTTACCCCAGGATAAACAAGAGCAGGATCTGTCACTGTATTTTTGACTTTGTTCTCTAACCTTAACCTGTTTTTGCCCTGTGTGCACTCATTTTCTGAATTGTCCTCTTCTTAATGAGACGCAGGAGCAGGAGGGAAAATTTAAGAAGTCTCTAGTTTTTCATTCAGTTGAGTTTTTCATAATTCTAAGCATTCTTCAGAAACCTGTGTCCTGTATCACTCTTTCTGAACTTCTTTTCTTCTCTTGGCAACCTGTAAATTATTATTGCTACCTTCCTGCCCCTCTACATTGCTTATTCTTCTTTATTTTCCACTTCCAGTAAACAAGAGTGAATAACAGAGAGTTTTGTTGTTGTTTTTATTTTCCCACTGGCTCCAGAGACCTCAGCTAAGAAAACAAAACACGACAGCTCGCTCAGGGCCATGCTGGGAATTGTACTTTTCAACTGTCTCCACTGTATGCCTCTGACACTCTACAAACTATGAAGAGCTGAGGGAACAGGAAGAGGCTGTCAAATGCAGCAGCCTTGGGCTTGTTTGAGTTATCTCTAATTCCTCTTTATTCTTCGTCTTCTGACTACACCTTCAATTCTGTCATCTTTTAGACAGAGCCAAATTTCAAGCTGCAATTTTTTGAGTGAAAAGTAATGTCAGGAGTAAGACTCATAAGCAGGGCAAGATTTTTGGAGATTTACTTTTAGCACCTGAGGAAGTTCAAATTCTTTCAGCAGGGTGGCTCAAACACTTAGTGAAACCAGGGTTTCAGTGAAAGTACTCTAAAAAGAAAGGAACCAAAAAGGCTTAGGTGCAGCTTTGCATCCTGAGATGCTCAGCAGCAAGAGACAGCCCAGCTCCATCCTGGTTTCTGCATGTGAGAATGTTTTGCTGTGTTTTGCGGTGACATACAGGGGCTCAGGCTGTGCCCACTCTGCTCTTCCTTCTTGCATGGCTGGTGCATTAGTCCATAAACACTTTTTTCCTAAAGTTTGTATTTATAATGGGGAAAAGGGGGTATTTGCTGCAGAACTCCCTGGAAAAGTGTCTGCAAAGAATATGGGCAGCAGCCTTTCCTATCTGCCCTTGCCTTTCCTCCCACTCCTTGCACTGCTTTACCATGAGGCACCTGGGAGCTTGTAACATATTGTGCTTGATGTCATGGCAATTCTAAAATAGCTGCCTCTTTTCCTGAGAAAGGAATGTCCTTGCCCTAGTAAACATGAAAAAGCATCTTCATACAGACATTTCCTGATGCTTCTCTTTGCCAAAACTAGAACAGTGAAGCAGAAGTCAATGCTCGAATAGCCCTGGCATAAGGACAGTCTGATGCATATAACGCATACAATTTTAAAAAGTTAGCACAAAGAAATGGTTGTTACTTTGCTTAAACTGAGCTCAACTCAGTAGCTAATTAAGTACAGACTTTTTCCATGGTTATATGCAGTTTTCAAATTCTTATAACACAAACTGTTTTAGAGGATAAGTTAAATACAGAATGCATTGAGTTTGGTAGAGAAAGTTTAAAGGTCCGCATTTTCCCACCAAAGCTATTTCATATCAGCTACAGAGTGGGTGTGTGTGTGTGTGGAGGGGTTATGACCTCTTTTATTTTTACAACTATTGCCATGATTTCATAATACTGGCAGCAGTCACTTCAAGCGAGGGACTAGACTTTATTACTATAATTATATGCTAGAATGTGGGCCTAAAACAGAAAAACTTTTCTATAGATAAATGCCAGTAGCAAAATCCTTTTGTCCAACAAGCCGTCCTTTAGCAGTGTTATGAATATTATATTAACCTCAATAAAAGCTATGCCAGAAATGTCTACTGTACATGGCACAAGTCCTGTGCTCTTAGGCAGCTTTGTTCTGAGATGAACAGCACTGAGAGCATGCAGCACCTTTTCTTTGCAGAGCATGTCAGAGATGTTCACTCATGAATCATAGCGGTCCGTTGTGAGAGGTAGTAACACCATCTGAAATGGGGGGAAAACGGGCAGGGAGGGTTCAGTTGCTGTGGGTTTGTACAGATAGCGTGGTGCAGATGCAGGACAGTACAGGGTGAGCCAGAGGGCTCCAGCCAGCCCAGGACCCATGAGCATACTGAGTTTCTGGGAGGGACAAAAAGGAAGGATGTCTCCTGTAGGGAAGATGAGGCACTGAGGCCAGTCCCCACTGCCCCCAGACAAACTCAATGTGCTGGCAAGGCAGATCCCACCCATGTGGGAGCTCCACCAGCAAAGATTAAGGTGTTGAGAATCAGAGAAAACAAAGCTTTGTTGAGGTGCATCACTTTGCAGCTTCTGAAGCCTTTGGGCCCAGCTATGAGAGCTGCAGAGCCACTGGCCTACCTGTCCCCTAAGCCTGACTTGTGTGAAGCTGGGCTTCTGATGATGCATGAAAATAAAGTGCAGCCTGGGTAGGGAGACACAGTCTGGGTTGGGAGATCAGGGCCCAGGCAGGATGGTCCCTGCAGCACAGAGAGAGCTGGGAGAGGTGGCAGCAGCTCACCTCCCAGTGTGAGAATGCTAAGGAGGAAAAATATTTAGCTTGAGCAAGAGGCTACTTTGCCATCTGAAGTGATTTTAGACTTGATGATTCTCCTCTCATGGATCTGCACCACTCTTTGGCAGAGTGGGACTGATGGCTGGTGAGACAGGGGCCTCTTAAGTCCCCTTAGAAAAGGTGAAGCAGGAGTCACTAGCAATTTAGCAAATAAAGAATCACGTGACTGAAAAAAAGGGATGTAAATCACAAAAAACTATTGATCCTAATTTTTTTTCACATTTCTAATAACCCTGTCCCTGTTTTCAGTAAGGTGGTAGAGGAATAGAGAATAGTATATCCATCTTGGAGAAATTTTAGTGTTTTTTCTGCAGTGTCTCTTTCCAGTTGTATTAAATTTTCCATGAGTGAATTATATAAATAACACATTACATTAAAATATAGATTGATTCAGCTTTGTCTCATGTTAGCTGGCATTAGAAAAATTACTTTTGTGGAAATTTTGCAATATCATTTTGAATACTTTATTTGTTAGTGATCTCATTTTGACAGGCAAAATTATTTTTAGGTATTTTCCCAATAGCATGAGGAAGCAGTATTGATGTATGGCTGAATAACAAGCTGTTGTTATTAACCATTTGTTATCAGTCCTATGAACCATGCAGTACCCGGTGTGTTCTGTGTTGTGTTTCTGCTTGACCGAAACTTTTTAAAAGAGAATTCTGGATTTTAATTTTTTTAATGTATAGGAAACTCTTCCACGGGAAGGCTGCAGCTTAAGCAGGCACTCACATCAAGAGGCAGCAGAGGGATGCCCTGCAGGCTCTGCACCACCNCCCTGTCAGAGGGACAATGCTGGGAAGATATCTGTCCCCTGCAATGTATGCAGATATTGCTACTTTTCAGCTGCCTTTTAGCACCCTGATAGCACAGAGTGTAGAAGCTGTGGCTGGCTTCTGTCTGCCATGACTGGGGTTTTATATCAACTTTTGTTTATGTTGGAATTTTATGGTGATGACAACGAAGTGGGCAGTGCACATTCAGGTTCCAAGGAACTGTGTTGCCTCTTCTCACTTAGAACTCCATTAATTTTGCGTAAAAGATTCCCTGCCTGGTAATCATTTCCATTGCACAAATAGTGTGAAGAACTTGCACCTGAAGGCCTACTTCTTCTGCGCTGATTTTCAAAGTCATGCTTACTCTATTTTCAGTATGGTGGATCTGGTATTGACAGGTATTGACAATCCTGTGACGATGTTGAAACTTGAATCAAAAAGGAAATCTACCACATGGAAAAGTCACCCTGCTGTTCAAATGTGTGAGGATAACTGAAGCTGATCTGGCTCGCTTCTGACACCAGGTACATTTAGGAGTAGTTTTAGTGTGTAGCATGTTCATGATTGAAAATAAAAACTCAATCAGTAAAGACTACCAAAAGTGATGGCCACGCACAACATAGGCCAACCCGGTGCTCATGCAAGAGTACTGAATTCCCCATCTACTCACCCCAAAAATATTTTTGGCATTGTTTCCCTCAACTGGCACAGTCTCTTCCAGGTGCAGTGTTCATCCCCACAAGGATCAATGATAGGCCTTACTTAATGTCTGTAGCGGATCTTCGCTTCCCATTCAGCAAGATTAATGGGCAAAGACTGCCGGGGGTCTGTGAGATCACCGTTGTGCTGCTGGTTTCAAGTACTCAACATGAAACTTCAACAATGACTAAAGAGAAAAGCTACAAGATAATTTTATTGTACTGATGTTCTGATAAATATTATTCTCAAACTCCCACCCAACTAGTCTGTCTAATCGCACAAAGACAAAAATAAGCAGAAACTAGTTTGGTCTCTCTTTTCATACATGAAGCCATAATAGGATTAGTAGAACACCAGCAGAGCAGCAGAGGGCTGATCTGAGGGTCTGTATAACCATCCCACACTGCTTAGTCCCTGGCTAGAAGATGGAAATATATCTGGGAGAAGCCAAGACATCAAAGCGTGTCTCCAAATAAGCAATCACTAGGCACAGTCTTAAGATTAGGGCCTACATTGCTCATTTTTTTTTCTGTTGGAAGAATAGGAAAGAATAACTCAAGTGAGAGACCTTGTTCAACAACTAAAACATCTGAGTTTGGCTAAGCATAAAAGATATCCACCTCTGAATTACTTTCACAGTGTGCACAGAGGAGCAAAGAAAGGAAGGACAGGAGTCTGCTGTGTCAACAAGGGGAATAAAAGGGTTTTTTACCCTTGCAGTGGAGGTACAGCGACTGAAGAATGGACACAGCTTCTCGTCTTAATGTTCTTGGCTTGATTTTGGTGCAGCACTCCAGCAATGTGTGTGAACCCTTGGCAGACCACGAGCCACATACTGGCAGGAGCCAAACGCACGCTGGTCCTCACATGTGAGGTGAACGCTGGGGCTGTGGGAGGAGGCAGGTGCTGGGTGCAGCCACAGGCAGGGGAGCAGATGAGTCAGCAGGGAAAACAAACCATATACCTCAAAATGTACTGAAAATATATCAAAATCCTAGTGACATATCAATTCCCCCAGACAGTTCAGGAGATTTCCTAATAGCTGTCTTGAACCTGGAAGACTGGTACTCACTGATGTAAGTTTAATATTAAACATTAATATATATTATTTATTAATATAATTAATTTATTACTATCATATTTGTTACTATGGCTACCTGAATTTTTCTTTGATCATCGCTTTTTCCTTCCTAGGTGGTTCATTTCCTTTCCCAAGAAATAAACACTACATTGTGTGAAAATACCACTCATTGCCAGAAGTCTGTTTTTCTGCCCTGTTTCTGTGTTCCCAGTGAGCTTCAGTCTCCAGGTCCAGTGTGGCAGCTCAGGGACAAAGTCCTTTGTTTCCTAATTCTGAGAGGAAATGTTCCTAATATCTGTGTGTGAACTTTACAATTTGTGCTCACAATTTATCAGAAAAAAATTAAACCCCATAAAATTGTGCAATGCAGTTTGTAATAACATCATATTTTGCAGAAATTGTTTATTATTTGTCTATTTTTAAAGTTATGCAGAGCGGGGGAACCCAGCATACCTCACGTGGGCCACTTCTCTAATTGGGCATGCTGGATACCAAAGGGGACCATTTACACTTGCAGCTGCTGGTAGATATGCTAAAATTAGACTAAATAAAAAATAGCAGCTGCATGGGTAGAAATGAACCAAAGCTGATTCACGGATGAGAGGCAGCTTGGGGGACTCAGGCACAGCAGCTAGATTTGACACAAAGGCTGGTCCAGTGTAAGATCCCTGTGCCTACAAAGACACAATAGACCATAATGGTAAGCCAAAACCATGTTCAGCTCAACCCCATTGCTGGGGAAATTCTTTCACCACCCTGGAGTTTTTTTTCTTTTTCCTCCTTTTTTTTTTTTCTTTCCTTAAACATGTGGTACAATGTCTCATTATGTAGGAACACGCTTTCCTTTAACATGTCTGTCTTCTTCTATCCCCTCAGCCTCCCCCACAGACTTTGCTTGGACAACCACACTCATTGTGGCCAGTGCCAAAAAAAGCCCACTCTCTGCTTGTGTCCAGTCCCATACTCCCTGCTAACTCCATGCCAAGACATTGACAGAGTGCAGGATCTTTCTCTGCAGCCATGTCATGGGCTGTTTTTTTATAGGATTCCCTTTTAGAATGCTACTGCAGTGGAACTTCATGACCTCTTCTACCAGCAGCTCCATCTCACATTGCCCCATGCATTATTTTCAGATAAAAGGATATATTGTGGGATTTAATGCTCAGTCTGTGTAACAGGGAGGAGGGCGCAGAAGGGGCAGACTGCACTGGCCATGTTTTCTGAACCATCGAACTGGATTTTCCCTGGGCAGAAAACACAAAAAATTCTAACTGGTTTTCTTAGGAAGTCTCAGCAAAATTTCTTCCAGCCACATGTGATTAAAAGGATTCTCTCCTGTTGCGAAGAGTGGGACTGTCCTGTTCATGGCAATACAATATTATATGGGTTGTACAGGATTCCTGTGTGGTGTGTTGGAGAAATCCATGTGACAGCACAGAGCCAGTGAAGACCTTCATGTCACACACTCCCTGCTGCCCTTGTTTCCAGGAACGCTTTTTAGCTTGGACTCCTCACAAGCACAGTGCCCCAGGAGCATTCCCACATGCTTTCAAGCACTCCTGAAGTGTGACGCAGATCTTTTATCCCGAGGTAACAGAGAGCACATGCACAAAAGCAGTCTGATGTCAACTCTCAGGCAGCTTTACTTCCACACTTGCGCGAAGTGGAAGATGATCTTCACCACCTTGCTAGGGCTCAGCTGTCCTCTTCATCTCCGCTGTGCTTCCACTCCCAGGTCCTACTGGGGCATTGCCTGGCAGCCACATCACCTCTAGCTAGACTGCTCCAGCAGCAGGCTCTTACCATTTGGCCTATGCAGGATTGTGCCAGTTACAAACAGAGAAATATCCAAGTGCTTCAGACCTAATTCCTGCTTGAACCAAAAAGATCAAAAAGTAAGGACAAGGTTACCAACAAGTTAGCTTGCATTCAACTTCAAACAGTGTTTCTGAGCAGATCCTTCCTTCACACTCCTCTGCACATCCACTCCTTGCCCCAGGGTAATTTCAGGCAGAGCCTTGCAGCTGCCTGGCAGTCAATCTGCCTCTGCAGCACAGCTGGGTCCCCAGATTAAATTCAGGGCCTCATAGGATAAACTGAGGACTCCTACTGGTAAAGGGCCCACCTCCATAGCTGGGGTAGCAGCACCTCGGCTTCTGATTTCCTCCTTCACTATGAAAAGTCTTGTTTGAGAGTCATGTCCTAAACTCTACAGACTCACCCTCACTCTTTTATAAAATTCTTGCATTTAATCTTATTTTCAGCTTTCGGGTCCAGCTTCAGCCAGAAGGCAGGACAAAGACTTCCTGCCCTCCATGCTTTGGTGCTTGAGCTGCTCCCTGGGAAAACAGGAAACAGATAGTAAACCTCCTTGGACTGAAGATGGAGATGAGCCCATTATCTCCTATTTGTGGAACTATTAAATTAGAGAAGGAGCAATTACTGGCTGCATACAGAAGGGACTGCCCGACGTGCATCAGATCTGGACACATAATACGCAGATTTTGATGTAACTTGGGAGTGTTCTGCCAAAAACCAGAGGAAACTGTATTTAAGAAGAGGTACTTTGGGAACTACAGTTTTGTTATGAGGCACCGCAATTCCACTGAAGCCTTCCTTTAGACAAGTCCTTTCCTTGCTGAGGCTTAAGTGTCCTGTTTAATGGTCAATGACTTTGGATGCCAAAGCAGCAGACAGAGTGGGGGCCCTGAGAGCTCTCCCTCTTGCCCAGTTGTAAACCGTGCTGCAAACCTGTTTGGTAGCCCTTGTGTGAATGGGGCCTTTGTTAGCAACTGATGAGTAGGATGTTCAGAGAACTTGGGAAAGTATGCTTGGCAAGTAAACTCACCTAACTAATAATAAAAATACTCTTGAAATTTGCCAGGCTTCTTTGCCTCAGGCGAGAACAATAAAGTCAATGAATTGTTTAATGTGAGGAAATAACAAGAGAAGGAAGAAAAAAAGCATACTGTTCCCTGATGCTGTTTTGGGATTTCTCTTGTGTAGATCGTCTTCTGGATTGAGAATAAAAGCCTTTGGCACACATCCTGCAGAGAAATCAAGAAGGATAACAGAAATATGTGATTCTGTTGAGAGCTATAGCCTACCTAAGCATAGGGATGGACTGTCTCATCTAAGGCATTTTTCGTTTGTAGCTGGGGTGATCCTCTATCTGGCAGGCACGTATTTGATTTTGAATGTTTTAATAAGCCAGAGTACTTTCATGGGAACACTCACAATTGACATGGAGAGCTGTTTCAAACTGCAATCCTCCTCCAGAAGAGGCCCAGAGCAGGCACTAATTAATGGGATGGGTGTAGCACATACCTGCCTCTGATGGGAAAGAACTGAGTCTGAGAACTGCATCTCCGCATATCCAACCAACACATTCTCCTCCCTCTAAAGCTAGACGGCAAAAAATAATTTTAACACTTAAGAAGAGGCACAATCTCTGCATGTAAGGCAGGAACTTGATTTAGAAATTGTCCTTCTTCTGACCTGGGCAACCTTTCTACCATTTTCCCATCATTTTTCACTGTCACCTCCCAATTTAAGACACAGCAGCCCTGAGCATTTTTAAGAGGCAGACATATACTAAGAACCTGCAGATTAAAGCAAGCACTAAACTTGTTAGTTACTAATCTTGTGCTTTGGGAAGATCTCTTTAATTCTTTGAATTCTGCATCTTAAGTTACTCCTTACATAACTTACTATATATTTTGTGTCTTTTCCTAGATAGTAGATTGGTAATCCTGGCTCAAATGAGAAGAACGAATGTCTAGGTAGTCGTTTCTGTTATTCTGCAATTCCTAGTTAAATACCAATAGATTTTTTGTTTCTTCTAATAGCAAAGAAAGAGATGAAGGAGAGAGATTGTTAGCTAGGCCAACTTTTGATTGTGGTAAAAGGATCACAAAGATGAACTTCCCTTATTCTGTAAGCTGTTTACATTGGGATGTGGGAGGAAGGGCCTTTTCTGCAATGTGTAATGGGGCACTATCATGCCAGACAGTTACAGTGCAGAGTAAGAGCACAATGCTGCATGCTGGAAAAAGCCAGGGGCTGGTTCCTCTGTTGCTGGTTGTTTCTGAGACTAAAGATCTCAGCAACACCTAGGTCTGGGCAGTGCTAAAGGTGGAAGAGCATAAGATGCAATGGGACATTGCAGTGGCCAGAGTCTTGTGGTACACTTGTAGACGTGCCTAAAGCTGCCACAGGTTTCCAGTATCCTGGGTTAACTTTATCAAAATATCACATTTCAAACCACAGGAATATGGTTTTTAAGTGGGAAAACCCAGACTTGATGTGTGATATAGAATAAAACATGTCTCCACACTTTGCAGAGAGAGACTCAAGCCCCACTTCAGTTGCAGCAATTTTCAGTGGCTTCCGGGATTGCAGTGAAGTTCACAGTGTCCTCTCCTGATCCCTAGAAGAGCCAGGTTTTCTCCATCATATTAAAGGTCCAGGTGTGGGTCCACTGAAGTGAGTCCTCTGCTCTCTAAGTCTTTCATTGACCGCTGTCACAGTTTCTCTTACCCCATTGTGCCTCTCAAGGCCGTGTACATACCCAGCATCTGGGCAGGATGTCCGCACCCCACATGACACCCACTGTCAGGCCCTCTTTCCTTGTGAGCACAGTGAGCAAGACAGACAGTCAGTCTCTCTACCACATGGGATGACATTGCATGCTGCAGGTGGGAGCTCTACTGCAGAGTGGACAACAGGGAGCACTGAAGGTTGGGTACTGAAGCCCTGGAAAATATGGGGCTGTAGTTTGTAGTCCCAAGAGAAAACTTCAGCTGTAAGTGCAATGCAGTGGCAAGCCTGCTCTGAAAATGCCACTCCTCCCCACCTCTCCCTCCTGCTAGGATGGGAGGATGTCCGGTGCCAGCAGTAACATTCCAGTAAAGCTGCAGCTGGTGCCTCCATGCACAAGGCAAGCTGCAAGCTCCTCAGCTCTGTGATCACCATCAATAATGCATTCACAGAAGAGGACAGGATGGAAGAGTCAGGCAGCTAACAGTGCTCTCAGGTTGCTCAATGGCACCACTGTCTCTCCGCTCTCTGACAGGGGCTGCACATGTGCAGAGGGTCGCATGCTCCCAGTGAGGATACACCAGTGGGGCTGGCAGGTTGTGTCCTAATCTCAAGGCAGGCTCAGCCCTGGCTGTCAAGTTTGCTTAGAATGAAGGAAATCATGTTTCTTCCTGCCTCTCCCTCCTGCCCCTTACTTAAATAACCTCCTCTGTGGCTTAAGGAAGAGGCCCAGATGGCAAACAGCCTGCAGCTGTGCTGCTCAGGGAATAGTGTGAGGAAAGAAGTATCACAATGCAGGAATAGCTCATAGGCTTGTCGGAGCTTGTGGAGAGCGGGACTCCTTTAATCACCCCTTCTCAAGGTAAACTGTCTACTTTCATTCAACTTCATTTTTTGCGCACCCCCCTTTTTTCCCTCCCATTTCATGCAACCAGTTCAGCTCTGGCCACAGGTACTTGTTCAAGGTTTTCCACTCTCAGGGACTCCATTCACAAACGGGATAACATCAGGCATTTTCCTTTCCCCACCATGCCTTCATGCACTCTTTCCAGACTGTGTACTACGTGACCATCAGTTCAAATCTAAATAGTTCACCCTCAAAATCTGCTGAACCCTTACTTCATGTGGATATGCCTTAGCTCAGATACTGACTTCAACCTACAGCAGGTGGACTATTCACATGAGTCAAGGCACAGGAGATACACCCTCATCCTTCTCCATCCCTTTTCTGCTTCTGGCACAGGTATACATAGTGTTCAGCTTACAGTCTAACGCTTGTCTCTCTATTGTTTCTCTGTTCTCAAGCGTCCAAAAGCTTTCTTTAGAAATAGAGGAGGGAGGACACAAAGGGCTTGCAGTGCTTGGTGATGTGTGTTGAGGATGCCGTGAACAGCAGCCACGGAGTAGGCTGAGTAACTGGGCAGATCTGAGTGAAGGAAGCAAATCTTCCTCCAGGCTGCTAACATTAGTGTGAATAGAGGGAAAAGGTTAAAGTATAATGACATAATTCCATGACATCGTGATCTACAAAGGTCTTCTTGTCATGGAGAGAACCAAGAGCAAGATGGGATTTAATAGAAATTTTTCCATCAAAGGCATTTAACTGAAAGTATGGCCTTGACAGGTTTTTGGTTTGTTTCTGTAAGGAAAGATGGGTTACAAAATGCAGTAGGTTTGATGTTGTTTCAGGGGAGCTGGTTCAGTACATGAAGATGGGGCAGATGAGGGTACCACTTACCGAGAAGCAGCTCTCCTCTCTTTGCTTCCCATAGTCATGGGCCAGGAGCTTGGCAATGGTGCAAAGGCAGAATAAGTACAATGGGCAAGCTGGGGCATTGCTCAAACGGGATGGAGCTAATACGTTTAGCATGTGTCCTGGTTTTCAGATGTTTTGGGTTTTACTGAGGTGAGTACTCTGAAGTGCATAATCTTGGCACCTCATTAATGCAGCTCTCTGCCAGCAAATTCCATAGCATTTAAAAGAAGCAATATTCTCCTTAATATGCATTCAAGAATCTGTCACTACTCCCTGGTTGTGCAGGTGGCATGATTTTGTGCCTAGTTGTAGGTAAAGGATCTGCTGAAATTCTGTGAAAATCTTCCAGTTTTGCCTTATACTTTACAGGACTGAAACAAATTATATTTTCAGGGCACAGCTGCTGTCAGAGCAGAATAAGCCATACAAAGCGTTCTAAACCAAACCCCGCTAGAACCCCATTCTTGCTGGTCACAGGATCTCTCAAATAATAAGGATAAGACACAGCTCTCTACCTCTCTTTAGTTCTTCCCCTAACACATCTTGCAGCACTTATCCACGCCATAATTTTCATCTTAACTCCTCCGTAAGACATTAACTCTCCAGAAGCCACAGTATGCTTGCTTGCCTTTGCTTATATGTGTACAAATGGCAACTGGAGAGGAAGAGTCTTTTGTTTTCTTTGGCTGAGCTGAACACTGAGCCGAATACTCTTCTCCTGAATCTCCAGCCAAGTTTTCCTGGCCATATCCACAGTCCATCTACTCTCCCTTCACTGCAGACCAACAGGTCTTCCTCCCTGTGCCAGTGCTGCCATTCCCTGGTTCCCTACTACCTCTAGATGCTGCCTGTCCTACTTTCCTATTTCCTGCTTACCTGGACTTGGAATTTGTGTTACTGTAATTCATCACTTCCAGTGTTTTTTAGATTTAGGTCTGTATGCTTAACACCCTTCCTCCAAGATGTCTCTCATGATTAAGATAGGGAAGAGGAACTTCGACCCCAGCCACAGTCATGGCTCTTCTTCTGATCTCGGCACAGAGAGACCTGCACAAGGGTAAGGGTTTCAGCTTGCTAGTATTTCCCCTGCCTGAGCGCAGGAGCCTGGTGTGGGTTCAGGAGGGGACATGCATGGATGGCTCCTTGCTGTGACAGAGTTCCCACCAGCGGTCTGTAGATGTTGACAGCTTGGTAATTCTGTGAGCTATAAAACTGGCTGGCACTGTTTGACTCTTAAGACTTTGATCTAGAGATTCCTCTTGGGGCCTATGAAAACATAACAATCTGTACATTTAAATGGGAGTTTTGCAGCCAAAATATGGACAATCCAAGAATCATCGAATTAACAGACACAACGACGCAGTTCTGCTTTGTAAACACAATGGATGCAGCTAGGCTCCCATGAAAAGCCACAAGGCTGTGAAAACTGAAATGTTTATTCTTCCGTTACATACAAGGACACTCATAAAAATAAAATAAAGTAAATAGATGCTGAGACCGAAGGATTTGCAAATATCAAGTAGGGGAGAAAGTCTGTAAGTGGGAAAGAGAAAAAAATAAGGGTCAATTATTGAAGATGTTTTCATTTATAGTATTTCCCCTTCTACAGCTTGTCAGGAAATCCAAACCACATGTTTCAAGGAAGATTTTTATGGTGGTGTGTCTAAAATGGTGTGTCTGAAGAAAAGACCTGTTGTCCAGCACACATTTTCCTTAGTCATGCTGGCTGCAAAAGAGATGGGTCATGTGTTGATGATGCATTTTCCCCCTTGCAAGGTGCTCTATTGACTTCTATCAATCTATTTACTGGATGGATCACACACGAAGTGCTAAGGGGACCACGGACCTTCCCTTAAGGATATGCAACCATCTCTGCATGTGATCCTTAATGAGGTAAACATGCCCAGGTATTGGGCAATACACAGGCATCTTGTATATATAAATACACAAAGACAACAGGAAGATGGCTGGTGTGACACCCACCCACAAGGGGCCAGAAGGAGTATCCCGGGAACTACAGGCCTAACCTCACTGCTTGGCAAGATAACGGAACACATCATTTTAAATGCTGTCACACAGCACACGCAAGACTACCAAGAGCTCAGACTCAGGCAGTACAGGTTTAGGAAAGGTAGGTCCTATCTGACCAGTTGATCTCCTTTAATACCAGATGACGCTCCTCGTGGATTAAGGAAAGGGTGTGAATATACGCTGAAGCCCACCTGACTTCAGCAAAGCCTTTAATACTGGCTCCAGTGGCATTCTCATGGAAAATGTGACAGTCCATAGCTTGGACAGGAGCACTCTTTGCTGGGTAAAAACTGGGTTTTTGGGCACAGAGACTGGTGGTGGTGAGTGGATATTGGGCCCAGTATTATTCAATCTCTTTATTAATGACCTGGATGAAGGGATTGAGTGCACCCTCAGTAAATTTGAGTATAACACCAAGTAAGGTGGAGTGTTGATCTGCTGGAGGACAGGAAGGCTCTGCAGACAGATCTNCTCCAGTGGCATTCTCATGGAAAATGTGACAGTCCATAGCTTGGACAGGTGCACTCTTTGCTGGGTAAAAACTGGGTTGTTGGGCACAGAGACTGGTGGTGGTGAGTGGATATTGGGCCCAGTATTCTTCAATCTCTTTATTAATGACCTGGGTGAAGGGATTGAGTGCACCCTCAGTAAATTTGAGTATAACACCAAGTAAGGTGGAGTGTTGATCTGCTGGAGGACAGGAAGGCTCTGCAGACAGATCTGGACAGGATGGATTGATGGGCTGAGGGCAATGGTGTGAGGCTGAAAACCAAATGCTAGACCTTGCCTTTAGATCACACCTCCAAGCAGTGCTACAGGCTGGGGCNGGTGGTGGTGAGTGGATATTGGGCCCAGTATTATTCAATCTCTTTATTAATGACCTGGATGAAGGGATTGAGTGCACCCTCAGTAAATTTGAGTATAACACCAAGTAAGGTGGAGTGTTGATCTGCTGGAGGACAGGAAGGCTCTGCAGACAGATCTGGACAGGCTGGATGTATGGGCTGAGGGCAATGGTGTGAGGCTGAAAACCAAATGCTAGACCCTGCCTTTAGATCACACCTCCAAGCAGTGCTACAGGCTGGGGCAGAGTGTCTGGAAAGATGCTCAGGGGAAAAGAACCTGGGGGTGCTGGTGACAGCAACTGAACTTGAGCCAGGGTGTGCCCAGGTGGCCAAGAAGGCCAATGGCATCTTAGCTTGGACCAGCAATAGTGTGGCCAGCAGGACCAGGGCAGGGACTGTCCCCCTGTACTGGGCACTGGTGAGGCTGCACCTTAAATATGGGTCCAATTGTACGCCCCTCACTTCAAGAAAGACATTGAGGTGCTGGAGTGAGTCCAGAGAAGGGCAATGGAGCTGCAAAGGTTCTAAGCACAAGTCCTGTGAGGAATGGCTGAGGGAGCTGGGATAGTTTCACCTGGAGCAAAGGAGGCTCAGCGGTGACCTCATCACTCTCCACAGCTACCTGAAAGGAGGCTGTAGCCAGGTGGGGGTCAGTCTTTTCTCCCAAGCAACCGGTGTCAGAACAAGAGCACAAAATCTCAAGCTGTGCTAGGGGAGGTTCAGGTCATACATCAGGAGGAATTTCTTCATGGAATAGATTGTCAAACATTGGAAGGCGCTTCCCAGGGAGGTGGTGGAGTGACTATACCTGGAGGTGTTCAGCAAACGACTGGATGTGGCACTTGGTGCTACAGCCTAATTGATAAGGTGGCGATGAGTCAAAGGCTGGACCCTCTGATCTCAGATACTATTTCCAACCTAAATGATTCCGTGATTCTCTGATATTCGGGCACCCCTTCAGGCCATAGAGTACCCTGTACCTTCACATTCAGTTGTGAGAAGGAAGGGTAAGGAGGAGTGCAGAGACAAGGTTTCTGCACAGCCTGAGGAGTGGCTCTGATGGCTTCACAAGCTCTCTTGCTTTTTATCTGCTTGCACACTCTCATGCTCCCAAATTTGTATGCATCTTGCAAATCCAGTGCAAACCTTCTCTAACCAAATATTTTGTGTTCCCTACCTTTTTTTCTCAAAAGCTTTCCACTTCCTTTCTTGACTCTCATTCTGCCTTTCTTGTTTTTGAAGTCCAGCACTTTAGGCTCTCCATATAGTGTTGGGGAATCTGCCCCTTCAGGTGTTCCTTCATGCCACCTTCAGAAAGCTCCATTCTCCTGGCAAGCCCTCCTGCCTTCTTATCCTTTATAATCTCTACTTTTCTCATGACCTGAATTATTATCCCTGTAATTTGTCTTGTCTTTGTTTGACTTGTCTACCTTCTGCAGCAAGCAGTGTAGAGTGGGGAACAGGGCTTGCTCTGTCTCGAAGTTTGCTACTATCTGAGTCCTCTTCAAACAGCAATAAATCTTGTATCTGCCTCATTATGCCTCTGTTCAGTCTGGATGTGATGGAAAAACCCTCTGGCACATTTGGATTGCAGAACAGGTCTCCCAGAAACTCCAAGGGACACATGCTGGACTTTCCCTGGGAGCAGAGCTCTTCCAGTCTTCACTGAGGCCCAGGAACACGGAAGCTGTTCAGGGTGCCTGAGGGAGGGTCTTTTTCTTTACTTAAAAATGGAGTGGAAGAAAGGACAAAAATCAGGGAAAATATTACTATAAATGGAGAGAATCCTACTCCCTGCTGGCAGAACTATTTTGTGAGTCATGGTTATTTTCTTTTGAATACAGAGCTTCTCTGAGCTGATTAAGTGGAATTAACAACACCCTCAGGAATCCTCACAGTTCCCTGTTTCTCTGATCCCTGTGGCTCTTGTTTTACCTCTCCTGCCTTTGGGAACACTTGAGGAATTTATTAATGAGGCCCAATTACAGAAGATTGTGGGTTTATAATCAACATTCTGGCTAACACTGGCAAGAAGCTTTTAACTCCTTGGGAATTTAAAATAAACACCAGAACCCACCTTCCCAGTCATTGTTGCTCCCCCAAGCACCCAGAATGAGAGCTGGCCAGTTATCTCTACCAGGGCGCTGCAGGTGCATCACCAGTTCAATTGAGGCTCCCAAGCAGCAGCAGGTCACAAGCTCAGGATGCCTCTCAACACACTCTACGCATTGGGGAGACCACGGGCAGGAAAGGGTTTCAATTAACTGTCCAATTATTGCCCAACATTGCATTTATTTGATCAAATTACTTGTACTGTGTGTGAAGTAGGGACTCCTGGGAATACTTGATGCTAACTGTGAATGAGGGGTTGAGCTGAAAGGCGCTCAGCAGGTCCTGGCACATCTTCTTGAGTTCAGAGGGGCTCCTTCAGCATTGACTTAATTTTGGCATTTGGAATCTTCTAGCTCTTTCCACAGAAAATAAACCTTGAAAATGGACAGCTGCTGATAGAAGTGCTGAGAGTCCAAGATCGGCATGTTTCCCCACAGGTGGAGTGACATTGTTGGTGTAACATGAAAGTCTTCTGTAAAACCAAAACAAACAGAGTAAACAACGGCTAGGTTTTGGTATATAGGTCTATATTGCTGAATAAAAGGAGCCAGTAATTGATTCCTGGTCCGGAGGACAGGTAAAGCAAAGTGAGTCGCTCTATAACACCACCTACTTCTGGATGGTCCCTAAGAAACGATTGTCATTCTTAGTGTGTTGTAGGGGGTTTTTTAAAGTGCTTGAAGATAAAGGTCAGACTTTGCTGCGATTCACATAAGCAATAGGTTTCTAGTATAAAATTTAGTATATGCATTGCATGACCTTGGGTAGAGCATGTGGGCAGTGATGGTCCAGTGTCTTTGGGAAAGTGTTGAAGGAATGAGGAACTAAGTCTAAGAAGAAGAGCTTATTCATGGTACCTCCTGGGAACAATCCCTGACCAAACTACTTACCAAGTCAAGGCTGGGTGTAGTATTGGAGAAAGCTGGCTGTGGTCTTGTAAAGCAAAGCTAAGGGGTGAACAAAGAAATGAGCTCTTCAGACCAGTGGCTATCCAGAGGATAAGCTCTTTCATGGACCTCTTTTAGCAGTATGGAAGAGCATGTGGTCTCTTATGCACCTTTCCGGATGTCTCAGAAAAGCTTACAGTTGAGGCAGTTGAGGGCTCTTTTTCCCTCTCTACCCAAAGACCTAATATCACAGAACTTGCAGGACCTACACTCACTGCTTTGTCAAGATTCGTTCAAAGGTTGCTGAGATAGGACTGAGAGGCAGCACCAGAGAAGTGTGTATTTCGGGATGGTATGGACACATATGCCTTGGATTGCTGAGAAATGTGGCTGAAATCAGATCACACCAACTGCGCTGTTTTTTACAGGAGCACTACAATTTCCAAGTACTTCTGGCCCAGAAGAAAATTACATCAGTGTATTCTATAGCTCAGGGAGAGTACAAAGCTCTACACTAGAAAATTTTCTTCATTCCTGTCTATCAGCTGAGGCTGCACACTCACTTGTAGTATTCTACCAGCCCAGAACTCAGGCTATAGTTATTCCGTATTTCAAAAGGGAAAATAATCCTTTTCATTGCCTGCCTTATGTGCCACCAGTTGTCCCTCTCCCAAGCACCCAGCCAAGTTCTAGGTAGCTCCATCAGTAACTTGCAGAAGTTTGCTGCTCCTTAGTAGGTATTTATAATTCTGCTTTCCTCAATGAGAAGCTTCAGTCAAAAATGTAGCACCAACAAAGTCTGAAGAGGCCAACGTAGTCGCAGAATGTCTGTCCTTACTATTCAGCAACACCTGCAATTACAATGATTAATACATGGATCCTCTCTAAATATGGTAAGGAGCTTGAAGCCCTCCATACCAGGAAGACCAGAGTTCTGACACAGACAGATCATTTTCAAACTGGCTCTATTGTCAAGATTCCAGTTATTGTCACAACCCAAGGAGAATTGTGGAGCTGGAGTACATGAACCAGTGGCATCAAGCCTCCTGTCTCATCATACAAGGGAAGCTCTACCTTGGGCTCTGCAACTGCTTGTCAGTGAACCGCTGCTTTCCTTGGACAAGCAGGGGTAGCCCGGTGATGAGGAGCTGACATCTGTGGCCCTGTGCAGTCTGCACAGGCTGCAGACACTTTCAGCTAGATAAGGCCTGTTGGGATTTATGGGCTTATTAGTTATTGAGAGTTATGTCTGTTCACAGGGTAGAATATACCCTTTGGACTACATTACTCATTGTGTGAGTCACTATGTTGAATAACATATGTTTCCTATATTTGGTGGGTTGACCCACTACATAGCACTTCCATCCAGAATTGCATTCTATTTAAACACTACTAGCTTTCCTTTTCTACTGTAAAAGCCCCAAAACATAAACTTCATTGTCCTACAAATTTTTTATGTTCGGATTTTTATTTTTTGCATAATCGGTTGCACAACTCACACTATTAAGCCAGATCAACCATATGCTTGCTGATAGCATCTAGATTATACCAAGTTTGTATATGTCCTATGAAAAACATGTTAATTGACAGAGGAGGATTCCAGTGGTTGGCTAGATTAAAACAAACAGAAAGAGCATTTAACATCAAGAATTTATGCCATTCCACTGGAACCCATACCACTGGAACCTGTGAGACTGCTCAGGTGCTTACAGCTGAGCACATGCATATTTGTTGGCATGGTTGCTATACTATTGTTCTTGCAAGGAAGGAGTAGCGATCCATCATCATCAAGAGTAACAGGGTGCTAGGGGCTAGCACCTTTCATTAGAGGGAACAGCAGAATTCCTATTGATTTCAATGGAAGCAGGGGCAGGCTCTGACACAGAAGTAGTAAGCTTGTGTAAACAAAAGTTAGAGAAAAAGTTCCTCATTACAAGTATTTATGATGGCTGTGGAGCCTGAGAGTCTTCTGGGTGTGGAGCCTCTGAAGTAAAGCAGTTATTAGTTCACTTTTCTCTAGTGTAATTAAGGCTAAGGCACATCAACATCAACACAGTAATTTTGACTACATGGTGCTAACTTCTAAAAGTGATATTACATCAAGTCAAAGGTTTCTGAGAAAGCACAGATTGTATTAAAACACATTTCCACCTCTACACCTTTATTTACTGACCTTCTGCTACAGTGAAATCAGTTTAAGTTTTGCTTCTCTGATGTTTCTAGACCAGTGGTTATCACTTCCTCAGGGTAGGGAACCTCAAGTTTATTCTAATGTAGGTGTGAACCCGACAACAAATGTCATGTAGATGGTCACACAGCTAGGTGAATTTGCCTTTCCTATCCCATTTCTCATACACACCTTCATGTAGCCAACAGACACCTTACTGCAGAAAGGCTTCCAGTCGAAAATAACTGTTATCGTCAGTTCTGGGTGTTTATGCCATGAAGAAATACTGGTTCACAATGCAAGGTTTAGATCAAAACTAACTTTTATTGAAAAGTAAGTGGTGGATTGCTCTATAACTGTGTATCAAGTGGCAAAATCTGTGTGACCAAATAAGGGGTAAAGAAACCAAGAATCATTTGGGACTGCAAATTCTGGAGAGATTTCAGTTCAGGATCCAAACCCAAGAGTATCATGGCTGCAGTGATTAAATCATAAAGCTGTTCATATGCATCATAAGTGTTTTGCATTTATAAATTTCTGCATCATATTTCCCAGTTAGATCCTCAAATTTGAAATCTGTGTAAGACTTCTTTCTCATTTTTGGAACCTACAAATTGTTGCTTTGGATGCCAGACGCCTTTGATTCAGATCTAGCAGAGAAATCTGATGAAGGTACAATAAACAAACAGAGAAAAATTATCTAACAATCTGCCACAGTTACACTTCTATTCCAAGTGTCTCCTCATTTCCTTGTAAGTGAAAGTATACATGCTTGCATTACTAAAGCATTTACTCAGTTTTATGGTCTATAATGGAATTGAGGGTATTATCACTAGCCGGGAGAGTGCTTTTAATGTTTTCGAATCCTTTAAGCTTTTGACTTTAGGATATTATGTTGAGAAATCCTCTGTTTTATAAACAAATACATTGTTTTGTTCTTCACTTGAACTAAGTTTTTAATTTTTTTCCAGCATCACTTTTCTTTATTATGGTACTTTGTATACCTTTTTTAATTTTGATGGAAGGACCAGAGTAGTAGCAATTTGGAGGGTTTTTTAAGTCTAATTGCTAGTATGTTATACAAAATACCTTGAGATGCTGACTACTGCATTTCTGAATAGATGCACTACGTCTCACTCAAGCGGTGCGAATGTGACAGAGAAAACATCTCACTAAAATCTTTAACTCATGCTTTTCAAGGATCAGACTAGCTCATCATATGGTATCTGGTTTTAAAATCCTTACATCTATTAATTGTAATTAAAATTACCTTTTTTTTACCAGCCATTCAATTTATTCCTACACTCCTTCAGTGAAATTGAGTGAATACTAGCTGGTCTTGATCATTTGGTTTTCAATGAGACTCTAATTTATTACACCTGCTCTTATAACAGTGCCTGTAAGGTTTTTACAGTAACTCTCGGTCTTTAAACCTGAGATGGAAGTGTAGGAGAAATAAGAATTCTACCAGCCAAGGATTAAAGATTTTAATTCCCCAAGGGTTGCTATGAACTTCTTTAAATCTAATTTTTTTACTGTTCTGAAGTGTAATTTCTCAATTCTAGTTTCGATTTGATCCCTCCTAGGTGTTGTGAAATTTATTTATATTTTGGTCAATAGAGATATAACTAGTCCTTGAACAAACTGCTGTATGTTGCTTAGAGTTGCAAAGCATATCAGATTGTAAAAGAAGGCCATGCACTCAGACTGCAATGGAAAAGCTGCCAGCTGTTTTAATAGAAGTTTATTTATAGATATTCTCTAATCTAGAACTTCACCATTTAATAACTATATGGGAGCAAAACAAGAAATCTGTGCAATTATTTGAGATTACTGGTTTTTCATAAGAGGACCATCAAGTCTCAGTTGTCTGCTATTAAAGGCTTAGATTTTTTTCCTATTTCTCACTTCAGAGGAATTCTTTCCTTGAGCATTGGATTCAGGTTGAATCAGGTTATGTGATTTGTTAATCTTCTTCAACACAGTGATCTACAAAGTGATCTCAACCTTTATTAGAATAAATGATATCTTCTTGCAGAGAAGGAAAAGAATACAGGCAACAAGCTTTTTTGCATTTTCTTGGCCCAGGGTCTTTCCACGTGAGAAAGGCTGAATTACGTCTTGTGCATGTGTCTGCCTGAGATGTTACACTGCAATGCATGTACTTGAAATTCATGATCAGACACGACCAGAAGAGAAGCCGTTAAATCTAAAAACATTTTCTGCAGATCCTGCCTCAAACATCATAATCTGTTTGTTCATCTGATGATGGGAGAGGCTGCAACATTAAGGGAAAAGAGAGTTTTTACATACAAGCCTTGACTTGAACCCTGACAGCTTCTTACGAACTTATTGCAATATAAAACTTATTCGTAGTTTTTGTGAGCATGAGATGTTCTGGAGTTTACAGAATATGTAGCATGTCAAGTGTATCTTTCTCCTTCTCTCCTTTAAAACTCTTTTCCCCTCAGCACACGTGGGCTTTTGATAAATACTGGGACAATTTCCTTAGGTGACCTTCAACAAGTCGCTGGGAAGAGCTGTCCTTGAGTCACTGAGTTCTGGATTAGGAGCCAAATCAACTCATCTCCATGAGCAAAATGGAAGATAAAATACTTCTTCCCCTCTCCCACTTCATTTTAAATTGCTTTCCAGAGCAGGGACTGATTCCAAAGCAGATATGTCAACAGTGAAATTATGGTGTATTTTTGTATTTTATATTTTTTGGTAGAGTATAATAGCCCAAGTGAGTGCCGTGATGCTACAGAAGATTACAATACCTCAAACTTCTGGGACTCTTCATACGGCTGAGGTATCACTAAGATGAATAAACCCTATTTTTTTTGTACAGTGTCACATGCTTTATTTTAAACTAAGCTGGTTCCATTATAATGTAAGTTGTAAGACTGTCTTGGACTTTTTTTAACAGGAAATCCTTCATTTTATAAAAGAAAAGGATGAAATGACACACAGAATAAATATATCTGCTTTCTTTGTGTGCCTCCATTGAGTGTCTGTTTCTCAGGTGGTGCTTGGCAGTACTGAAGGTTTATTATGACTGGGTTTTGTAACAGCAATCATACCCCAGGTATGATTTTTTACCCCAGGTAAAAATACTCAGACATGACTCACCAAAAGAAGAGATCTTTGCATTCCTACAGTTAATTCTATACGTTGGATATTAATTGGAGTTGTGGACAAATATTTCTGCGCTCACCATCTTTCACTGTGAAGCAGAGGTTCTAAACTGTGGAAGTTCCTCCTGCTTTTGCTGTTTGCTTGCACAGCCTGTCAGAGTTTACATGCACAAAGCATTTTTTCATGTTACCCAATCTTCCTGCCAAACAAATAAAAGGACTTCAGCTATAAAATTATAATCATAATGTTGAGGTAAACATTATCATCATTTTACAAATTAGGTAAAAAATTGAACAGAGCATAGAAATGCAGAACTTTTAAGATAACACAGCTTTGGTGTCTGTGACCACTTTTCATTAAACTCCTCAGAGCCCATGCCACCTTGTGTTTATCTCCAAAGCCAAATGACCCTTTCTGGGCTGTCTGATTAAGCAATCCAATGATCTGAGTTCACACTTGCAAAATATGAACAAAATACTTCATTTTGAGCCATTTTTCCTTTCCAGTTGTCTGTTGTCTGTTAGGATCCTACATCTGTCTCGGGACTCTGGACTCAGAATAATTTCAAGGCTTAGGTTCAGTTTGGATGGTACTGAAATCTCAGAGAAATTG
This sequence comes from Oreocharis arfaki, assembly GCA_013398015.1. Taxonomy (NCBI): domain Eukaryota; kingdom Metazoa; phylum Chordata; class Aves; order Passeriformes; family Paramythiidae; genus Oreocharis; species Oreocharis arfaki. The sequence continues at coordinate 167,924 of VZRR01011084.1, forward strand.
TGAGGGTTCAACCCAAGAAGTGAGAAGATGGTGGTTTGTCCTGCTCTTCTGAGATTGCTGCTGTCTTGGTCACACCAAACCCAATTCAGGAAGGAAGATCCACTCCAGCCATGACCTAGCAGAGCCCTGGGAAGGAAGGGGCTGGAGGCCCTCAAGGGTGAAAGGAAAGATGGGAGGGCTGACAGGGGCTCCTGGTTCAGACCTGTGTCAAATAGTAGTTTACTATGACTACACAGGCCCAACAACTGCTACACAGTTTCTCTTGCCCACTCTTAGATGTCTATACTTGCATTTTGACACCTTTATGCTGACTTTGAATACAGAGAAACCAGGCCCCTGGCCGGGCTGTCTGAGATTTTAAGTGCAACTGTGAGCAACCTGGAGTATTTTCATTTGCTGTTAGTTGCTTATTTTTTTTAAGTCACCGTGAACGGAAAATGTTGTTCTTTGAGTACTCAAAAGCACAACAGTGTTCAGATAAATTGGCCTCAGAATCTGTTTCGTCATAATTGAAAGCATTTACATCTCTGCAGAGGTTAACTTCCCTGCTTCTGCAGTGCTCTCAATGTGTGTTGGCCTTCCCAGGTTATTTTAATAAATGATTGTCAAAGTAGCTACAGGCATTCTGTTGCTGGAATAGAGTGTGGTTTTGCAAAGCAAACATCTGTGGGGGTTTCCAGATGCAGGAAGAGCATGGAAGTGGGTGTTCTCTCTCAATGGGAAGGGAGGAATGTGGCTAGCAACAACAAATACTTGGATATAACAAAACATGTGAGTAAATGTATCTATATTCTGCCGTTTAGAAGAAAATAAAATGAGGAAGGCAAGGTAAAAAAAACAAAACATGGGAGAGGGCATAAAAAGCCATTAAATCTGCATGAAAGGGAAAACTTGTCATGTTTTTATTTTTGCACGGCTCTTTTCCACAACCTAGGCCTGTTCAAAGCACATGCACAAGAAGGGACTTTCCCCAGGAACTTCCCACACTGACACAGCTGGAAATGTCAGGGACAGATGCCACAGAGATATTGTGAGAATCAGTCCTTGTTAGAGAAAGGAATAAAAAAATTGTCCATCTAGGACTAACTAAAAGAACTTCTGCCTTCCTTCTAGCTTTCTTGGCTGACTGAGGTCACACTTTGACCACTGCATCTTGGGTTACTTGGACCATCAGCTGCCAATTTCATCTATAGGAGCCTTTCTCCTAATCAACATATAGTGGGTTTCAAAGGGAGTCTGTCTTAAAGTCTTTTGACAAATAATTAAATTAACTATATATTTTCTCTTGGATTTCACTTGATGTGAAACTGCCTGAGAGATGTGTTTATATGTTCGCAGGACACATGAAAAGAGAACCAAAACAGGGCAGAAATGTATAGCTGGGGTAAAACATGCATGAGGAACTTCTTGATGCTGAGCTGAAGATCAGACAAGCTTATAAAAAGGGCAGGGAATGCTCATTGTGGACTGAGTCAACCCAGCAGGTGTGAGGCTCCTCCCTCCACACTTCAATGATTTTATCATTTACCCAAGCCACTGGCAGGCAGTCAGGAGAAATCTTCTTGGCCCTGCATCTGCCCTTCTGCTGGATGCAATCAAGCCTGGGCAACTGGGTGCTTCAGAAGTCTTTGTGAGGTCTTGCTTGATGTGAGCTCTCCTGATGGGATGCAAAGGCAAGAGAAACCAGGAGTGCTGTGCAGACCTGATCCGTGCGCCATCCTGGAAGATTACAGCTGAGCTTAAATGAAAAAAACAACAAATGCACCCAGAGTGCTAGATGAGCACTGACGAGAACTGCAAGTTTCAGATGCTTAAATTATCTCCTTATGGTTGCAGGTGTAGACCTTCTCTACACAGCTAATAATGTTTCAGACTGTTGGTGTGTTTTTCAGATTTTTTCTTTCAGATTTTACCACTCAGGTTCACTTCGGGTTTGGCATTCCCTGTGACTCTACCATTGTCAACTGCTGAATGCATTTCCACCAGAGCAAAATCTGATAATTTTGAATTGCATTGTTTCCTGTCCTTGTTACTTCTTTTAAAGGTTATTTCGAGGGTGGGAAAAATACCTGAAATGTCAGGAAAAAGACAATCGTTTTCCTTTCTATCTCTTCTGTTTTTCACCACCAAGAGAAGATTGGTTGGTCACTAATGAGCATTGTGTCCTAGGCTCCAAGGACAGCCCTAGTCCTCTCTGAAGCAGCTGTTTCTGCCTGTATGTTCTAGACAAAACCATAATGGCACAGAAAGAATTCACAGTGCTGTGTTCTATGATGAAAATAAACAAACAAATAAATAAACACATACCTACCTACATAAGGAATTCTAGACATCAAAAAGCCTTAAGACTCAAAATATGTCCGAAGAAGAGTCCTGCCGTGATCTGCGCCCACTGCTGCGAAACGAAAGGAACTTCGGCTGTCGGCATCATAGAGGGTTCATGTGTCTGGCGTCAGACACAGCCAGGGAGGGTGCAGCCACAGAGAGGTCACATGCTTGGTCTGAGAAAATCCAAGACTTGAGTGCATACAATCACCTTTTCACAGTATGTTAAACAGTTGCTGGTCATCAGAGGGCTGGCTGATCACAAGTGTGAAAGAAGATCACTTCTTAATGTTTTGTCTGTCCGTCTCCACAGGAGTTGTCCTCTCTGCCATAGTACCTGACTGCCTTTAATCTGCCAATAAACACACAGGTGCTGCACACCACTTTATTTTGCTTTCATTTTCAAAGCATTTTTGTAATATTTCAATCCTCTCAAGGTTCTGGATGCTGATACCCTCATGGTGTGAAGAGACAGACTCTTTGTTTAAGTTAAAAGAGACCTAAAATTGCTCTGAGAGGCAGAAAAGGGCCATCTCGACTAGGGGCAGAACTTAAAAATTCCCAGCTTGTTGCTTTGATCTCAGAAAGCAGACATTGTTTCCAGCAGTGCGAAGAATCATAGTGTACTGCCCTAGGTTAAATTGTCCTTCCCGCAACAAACTTCACAGTGTAGACAATTCACTGTAAACAGAGATCTGCTATCTAGCACGTGTGTGTTAACAAGCTGCCTCTCTCCCCAGAGTCTGCTGGGTGTCCTGGGTTGCTAAAAGATACATCTCTCTCGCTCTCATGCTCCAACGCCTCCCCTTTTGTCATATATATGCACAAAATTGCAGTGGAAGAGCAGTAACCAAACTCATTTCTGTTTCATTAGGAATCAAACCCTGAGTCCTGTTTTTGAGCTAAGTCTGTTGCACTAGCTCAGCGTGTGTTTATGGTTGAACTCAAGGGCGAGGCACCTCTGCTCTCACTATGAAGTCTATTTCTGCTAGAGGCTGGGAGCGCTGCCTAATTGCTCTGCAGAGGAGGCGTATCGAGTGTGCTAGCAATAACCTGCTGCAGATTCCCCTAAAAGCCTAACTACAGCCACAGTGCAGTACAGCTGACTTTCGCAGGCAGGCAGGAGAAACAGGAAACTCAGGAAATGACCAGACAGACCCACCAAGAATTCAGAGGTTATTTACAACACCAGGTAGAAATTCAAAATGTGAAAGACAATGTTAGCACAGCTTATGCCAGAAAGCCTCAGCCTGGCACTTTTGTGTGACTGTCTGACGCGACTGCGTGTAAATCTTATGCATATACTGCAATGGTACGGTCCTACGAAAGCCTCAGTTCACCTTTCCAAACAGCCCAGCGGAACACAATAGAACCATTTTAATCTGCACTGAGATTAAATCTGAGCACTCTAAATCAGACTTTTCCTTTCATTGAATGTAAACAATCAAATCTCACTGTGAAGCCCTTTCCTGCTTTACTTAGCAACAGGCTCTTGCATTTCACCTCTCTTTTATTTAGTGAAAATGCTCTTATTTAAAAGACGCTTTAAATAAAAGTGTTTCATATTCAGCAGGAGGTATCTGAAAATCTGTTTTATGCTGGCACTATGGAGCTGGAGGAAATCTGACCGGAGCAACTCTCAGAAAAAGTTTTTTAAGCACCAGGGTCAGATTGCTATCTCTCTTACTCCTCTCTAAATCCAGAATATATCTACTGATTTCTGAAGAGCTGGTCCAGAGTTCCATATGAGAAAGTAAATAAAAATGGGTGGTTTGCTTTTGCAAGACTTTCTGGTTCCTGGTCTCACACTTGCAGTGCTCTACTCCAAGTAACTTGCTCGACCTCCTGCTACCTCTAAGTGCCTTTCTTCTTGCCCACTGGGAAATTTAGGTACTTGAAAGTGCAGAAAAGCCTTCTTATTGCCAAGTGGACTCCAAAGCCTCTGTCTCCACCAGGCACTGCCTGGGAGAGCCTCCAGTCTGCTCCCACAGGAAGCAGCCTGAGCTGGGGGTGGGTTCTCTTGCCCTTCTTGGGACACTTGCCAGGTGAGGCAAGCACACACAGGCACCAAAAGGCAGCTTTAACCCTCTGAGGCCAAATCAGGAGGTCAACAAGAGGCCACTTGTAACACGACATCCCACGTACACTGCCTAGCCCTGTCCTTTGGCAAGCATCTTTCTTTCTGCAAGGAATGTTAGGTAGCGTCAGTCATCTAAAAACTGCAGTTCACTTTCTAATCAAATCACAGAGAGAGAGGGGAGACTAAGATAAAGAGGAGAAACTGGTGGGGAAGCCCATCATTCTGGTCTGTAATAATTAAATGGTGCTTGAATATATACATTGAGAAAGCCTCATTTGCCCTCCTCCTCCTCAGAGACTAATTTAAAACATATCACAGTTTTTGCAAAGGCATTCCTAATACTATTGTGCTGCAAATCCTGTCTGATCTAACCCTCAAATATTTATGTAAACTGAAATATGTCTGGAAAGAAGTCAAAAATAATCCCCCAAATATGCCACACAATCTCATTCCCACATATCCCTCCCTTCTCATTTATATTTGTGCTAAACCGTTTCCAACTGGTTCCCAACTAGTAGGTGGTGGTTGAAAAGTGATAATTGCAGAGCCCGTTTCTTTGAGTGCATTGACGGCCTAACCTCTTGCCAAACAATTTTGTCTGGAATTTTCAGTAGTTTGAAAAAAGACTTTTCAGCAACTTTTTTTTTTTCCTTTATTTCCTTTGCAAATAGATATGCGTAGTTTGGAAATTTTTATTATTTGTTATTATTGACAATGTTTGGAAAGAACTAAATTTTTTAAAAATTTAAATGGAAGTCTTTCTGCTCTAGGGTCCAGGGTATGCTTACACACCATATCCTACTTAACTGACAGATTCCAGTAAAAGCAGGATAGATATGTTTAAAATGCAGGTACTTGTAAAACCCTTCTGTACCATTTGCAAATTGCATCTGTCTCTCTATTTGCAGAGAGATGGTTGACATGTGCTGCCAGTTCACTTCTCAGTGCATTGGCAGTGCTGAGCAGTGCAAAGGATGTGTGTGAAGTGTGCCCCATTCTCAACTGACTCATGTACCTGAGGTCCCTCCAGAGGTGATGAAAGCCTGTCATTGACTTCAGTGGTGGAGAATGCTTCCAGGGCTGAGGGCCCAGGGTGCGACAGGCAGCTCCCCTCTGAGGGACGAGGGAGGATGACAGGCTGCATCTATAGTGTGCAATGTCAAGAAAGCTGGGAACCCCTGCTCACAAAGTACCCAGAATTATTTGTGCCTGAGCAGTCAGTGTCTTGTGGGATAGGTCTGATGGTGTTATTCCCTTCATAAAACCAATACAGCACCTCTGCCTTATATGGTGCATTTGGAAGTGTACATTTTCCTCATATACAACTATTTTAAACCCTTCATTTTGAAAGAAGATTGCATCAGCCTCTGCTGTGCAAGGTCTGGATGACCCTGCCATGCTGAGCAGCCCCAGGGCAGCCATAAATTGAAGAAGCACAAAATCCCAAAGCCACAGAGGTGGCCACATCCTCCTGCTCTGCAGTAGAAGAGGAAAACACAGAGCAGAAAACAGAGCCACCTCTGTGATGCTGTAATTATGATGGAGTACTAGCAGTAACCTCCAAAGCATGAGGGGAAAACACCTTTTCAAGCAGATTCTTTTTAAGAGTCAGATGTGCTGATCTGATGTTACAGGAATATTTGCAAACAAGGAGGAGATTAACTAAATCTGGAACCTATATGTCTTTGGAACATATTTGGGAGAAGGAAACTAAGTATGTCATCAGCTGGTAGTGCAGCAGCAAGAAGAAAAGGTTGTGTCTTGCCCTGTTTTATGTTTTTCTGTAAGGGTTTGAATGTGCACCATGAAGCCTGGTAGGACTACAAGCTGGACATCTGACACAACTGCAACCCTTTCCCCCCGCTTTCCTTCTGTCTTCAGAAGCAAAGCTCTGCCTATATTCAGTTGTTCTGCATTCTTCCCCCTGTCAGTTTGTACCAGTTCCTCACCCAGCTCTCTGAGGGATGGGACACTCACGTAGTCAGGATGACCATTTCAGTTCCTAAGAGATTGCCCACACAAGCCTCTCACCACTCCTTTTCTGCTGCCTGGTGGCCTCATGGGTGGGGATTTCACCTGGGAAAGCATCCTGAACCCCCAAAAACTGACCTCAGAGAAAGATGCTGTCTCCAAGCTGGTTCCATAATGGCAAGTCAGTCCTGATGAAGCAGAGAAAGTCTGTATTTGGATTACACTTTTTTCTTTCCTGCAAATATCCTAGTGAGTGTGATTCACCTGATTTCTTCTCCCACTTCTAACACAATATTTTGCAATTTTTTTTCACCGTTAAAGCCTCTCTGTTCATGTCTTGATGAACTGTTAAATGAGAATTATACAGATAGTCTATTTTTTCCAAAGATTGCATTATGAGAGAACACCTTTAATCTCCCATGAAAAAAAAGGTTTTATGTAAGAATATGTTTCTGTTAATTATTAGACAACCCTGAAGATACTCTCTGCACAGATCTTTACCTCTGAAACACCACTGCGTGGAAGATAAACAGTATTGAAATTTAAATCCTGTCGTTTCTGTCAATAGTTATTTCAACTGGACCTGTTCTGCTGTTTCTATAAAATAATATAGCAATATAAAATTGCACCTAGCCTCAGTAGAAGCCAATCAACTCCCACTTGATGAAATACTGGAAATTTCTGAATTTGTCAATGGGAAAATTTTGCACTTTGAATACAGTTAGGTAGAACTACTCAGGAAAAAGAGTTAGAAAGACATGGCTACATTAAGTATGTGTTGACTGTATTTGTCAAAACAAATCCCAAAGTGGGATTCTGAGTCTGAGTGAGGTAAAAGAATATGTATGTCCATTATTTCTTCTAAGTGTGATTATTAAATCATGTATTTTTCAGACATCTAACATTTTAATCCTTATCTTTTGGCACTAGATCTGCATTGCTGGAGTGGGAGTAGGCAGATTTTAAAATAACAGATAATAATTTTAACCCTTTTTAAATTTACAGAGTTTGGTCTCCAGGTGTGTCTTCTCAGTTTTTTAAAGTTCTGGAATTATTCTGATATTTATCAACTGACTTAATAGACACAATCTAGTGAAGACTAGGCAGCTGAGAAACTAGTCAATGAAAAGAAGAATCTTCTGTATTCTCTTGTGTGGGTATGCATCTAGTATGACTTCATTACCTACAGCAAGGATTATTTTTCCGAAAAAAGGACTTTTAGAAACTACAGAGAGATCATAGGCAATACATCTAGCCTTCATTCTACCAGAGGTAGAATGGTCTTTTAAGTGTTTATAAGTTCTAACACTTCTAAGCTGAAACGGGTTCATGCCTCTAAACAAGGGGTCATAGTGAGAAGTCCTAACCATCTGCTTTGAGAGGGCTCCCCTGTTCCAAAGCACCAAATTAACACTCCTTTTAAAACTGAGATAATCTACTTAGTTCTCTTATTTGCAGCCACCTTAATAATACAATCAAAGTACTTCCGTTATGTATATCACCAGATTATGGGACCTGAAATATTTGAATTCCGATTCTGTTTTAGAAAAAAGAAAATCTGTTCTTTGAAAGAGTCAAGGCTGTTGAGTTTAACACAGAGTAGACAGCAAATGAACAAAACTGAATGTTCCTGATGCCTCTCCACACACCCCACCCCCCACTCCCCCCAGGATCAAGATCACTTGCATCTGGTTCAAGAAATAATATTTCCATCTCTTTCTTAAAACAGTGGAAGATGCAAAGGTGCTAAGCAGTTTTAATGGGAAGCAGAATCAGCCAAGGGTTATTTGTTCAGCTTTCAGCTCATTTCATGAAGTCATAGAATGGTTGGACATGCCTTTGGAGGCCATCTAGTGCAACCACCCTGTTCAAAGCAGAGTGAATAAAGGATGTGTCCTGTGAGCGTTCCACACCTCCAGGGATAAAGACTCCTCTTTGGTCAACCTCTTCCAATGCTTGATTAGCCTTAGAGTAAATCCAGTTTTTTCTTATATTCAATTGGAACGTCTTGTATTTCAGTTTGTGTCCATTGCCTCTCATCCTTTCATTGGATACCAGTGATAGGAACCTGTCTCTGTGCTCTTTACTACATATTTCAAGTATTTATACACCTTGATAAATTTCCCTGAGGCTTCTCTTCCCCCAGCTGACCAGTCCCTGCTGTCTCAGCCTCTTCTTCTGTATCAGGTGTTCCAATTACAGTCATCTTCATGGCCTTTTGCTGGACACATTCCAGTATATCCATATGTCTCTTCCACTGGACTGGACACAGTGCTCCAGATGTGTCTCACCACTGCCCAGTAGTGGGGAAGTATCATCTCCCTGGATGTGTTGGCAAGGCTCTTTCTAATGCAGTCAAGGATGCCGTTGGCTGTCTTTGCCCCAAAGGCTCATTGCTGGATTCCACTCCTTATTCTCTAGGACACCCAGGTATTTTTCTGCCAGTTGCTTTCCAGGTGGTTGTCCTCCGGTCTGTATTGGCCCAGTCTGTTTTTCCTCACCAGGTGGAGGACTTCACATATCAACCTTGTTCTACTTCATGAGATTGCCCTCTGTCAATCTCTCCAGTCTCTCAAAGTCCCCTGAATGTCAGCACAACCATATGGTGTGTATCAACCACTCTCCCAGTTTTTCACCATGTGCAAACTTGTTGAGGATGCACTCTCCCCAGTCTCCCACATCACTAATGAAGATGTGAAACAGTATTAGTCAAGAACTAACTGCTGAGGACCCCCAGTAGTGACTGGCCCTCAGTTACAGTTTGTATTGCTGAGGGCAACAATTTGAAGCTGGCAATTCAGCCACCTTTCTGTCCATTTCACTGTCAACTTACTCAGCCTGTACTTTCTCAGCTTCTCTCTGAGGCTGTTACAAAAGAAAGTGTCAAAGACCTTACTAAAGTCAAGATAAACAACATCCAGTATTCTCACCTCGTACACCAAACTAGATGCCTTATTTTAGAAGGCTGTCAGGTTAGTTAGACAAGAGTTCCTCATCATAAATCCATGCTGGCTACACACAATCGCCTTCTGGTCTTTCATGCAACTCAAAGTAGTTTCCAGGATTATCTGCTACATCACTTCCATAGTGATTGAGGTGAGTCTCACTGCCCTGTATTTCCCCAGATTTTCTTTCCTGTCTTTCCTGAGAAGTGATGTTTGCTTATTTTCATCCCACAGGAATGACTCCCATTGTCATGATCCTTCCAAGATAAGCAAGAAAGACCTTGCAGTTATATTGGGCAGCTCCCTCAGCACTTTTGAGAGCATCCAATGAGACTCCATGACTTGTATGCTTCCAGTGTCTCTAAATGTTCCCTAACCTGACCCTCCAACAAGTGTACATCTTCCTTGCTCCGGGATCTCCCACTGTTTTTACAGATTGCTGAAGGCAGGTTTTTTCAATAAAGACCAAGTGGAAAAGACCGTTAGCACCTTGGCTTCTTCTGTGTTCATTCTCTCCAGGTTCCTTGCCATGTTCAGCAGTGGGCCCAGGTTTTCTCTAGATCTTTTGCAGCTGAAATACCTGCAGAAGCCTTTTATGTTACCCCTCACCTCCCTCACGAATTTCAAATCCACATGGATTTCAGCTTCCTAACACCAGCCTCGCCTGCTCAGTGGCTCTATATTCCTCCTGGGTCTGTTTACAGACTTTCTCCTAAATATCCATTCCACACAAAGTTATTCAATGTGGTAGAGTCCCAGAAAAACCAGGCTACCTTATCTCTTGTGCTTTTCACTATGGCATACTTGTCTTCTGCTGAAGCCTTTGAAAAACAGCCTGTCTTGGCCTGCACCTCAAATACATCAACATATCATCCAGACATCAAAGGCAAGAGGAGAGGAGCACATGGAGGGGACTTTTCACCAAAACTCACTTGGCTCACCCAAGCTACTCATTAAGTGTTCTTGGCTCTCTGATCACCTAGACACAATCTCTTGTAGCATTCATAAGCATTTTGCCTGCTCCTGTCACAGGGATTAGGAGCAGCAAGGCTGGCTGGAAAATGACTCAATTTCATCAAAGATTTCAAAGTTTCTTCAGTTAATTTTTCATTCTGCTTTGGGAGAAAACCAAGATCTCATGGATTAAGGCCTCAAATCGCCTTCAGGCAGGATATTCCATTCTAGGTGCAAAGTGATTTTCTTTATCTCAGCTAGCATGTGAAGTGAAAACAGTAGAAACATAACACATGAGTGAGGTGACCAGTTTGCTCTATCACTGAGCCTGATTTCCTGTGTATTTTTACAGTACTCATTACTTGAAAATCCTTTCAGTCCTTTCTGTTGCTTCATTTCTTATCATCAGAAAGGTAATTTTCGTGGAATTTTCCTGAACTCTTTCCATTGCTGGACCTTCTGCAGTGAACATTGAAAAGGTGGTGCTGCCAATGTGCCTGAGATCCTATAATTTCTGTTATGTGCGTCCTGTGGGTCGTGCCTCCTTAATACTGCCTTACTTCTTAGACAGGTAGTGCACACTGATGTCGAAGTTTCACTGATCTGATCACCCTGAGAAGTAAATCTGGTTCAAATGAAAGTAACAGTGATGCAAATCCCAAGGTTTGTGTGCTGCATGAGCTCCCTCCACCTGTGTGAAGTGTGACAGTAGCATGCCTTTAGAAGTAGAATGTACAGAGGTTCAAAATGCAATCCCCATGCTCTGCTGAAAGAACCAGGGCTTAGTCCCCACTCAGAGTCTCAACCACCCCTGAAAATTTTATTCCTTTGAACAATAGGAAAGAAATTATATTCCCCCAAACCATTGCCCGTTCCAGGCCCCCTTGTGAAATGTCAGCCAAAGATGTATGTGCACATATTTACAAAATTACTTCTCATATAAGTTTTAATCAAATTAGTAAATAGCACTGACATTTAAATAATGGTTGTTAGGATGTTGTTTTAAACTCTCTTTTGAGATGAATAAAAGCAGTTAACTCCCCTCTACACTGTTGCTTCTGGTTATCTGCAAGTTCATAAATAGAGCTTTCTGTTCTTTCAACCTTAGTGTTTGAAGACATTCTTTGGAATTTGATTTATTAATGCTTATTTCTCTGCTCACCTCAAATTCCCTTAGAAATAAGCACCTCAGTAACTCAAGTAGATCTCTCTACTGATTTTCAACATGTACTTCATTCCACGGCAGACTTCACTGACAAGGTGTAAATGTGTAAAGTCAATCTGAAAATAAGATGATATTAAAAATGTCTTCTCATCTTGTAGCAGCAAAATGATTAGTCTTCATTAGTCATCACCTAATTACTCCCTTTATTTCATGTTTCCACTTCTAATTTGGAAGTTTGTACAACAGTGGATGAATCATTACAGAATCAGGCTTTGGTTTTTTAAGTGTATAAAACCTAACCATTCCATTATGGACTTAAATTTTATTTTAAAAACTACGTTTTACCATCCATGTCAGAAAATCCTATAAAGTAAAAACTGCACTTTACTGAGAATAATAGTACATGGAGACTAGAGCAGATAGAAAGGACAAAGGAAAAGCCCTAAGACTGTGAATGAAGAGAAACACCAAGTTATCCTCTTTACTTCATATGACAACAGTCTATCTTGTCCTTTTGGGGTGGTAAACATTTTCCCTGCCAGGAAAAGCTACCACTGCATCAGATTAGGATCAAGTAAAGAGGTCAAAGGCATTAGACATGGCCTCTGTGCTCAAAATGCCAGATAAAACAACTATGTTCCAAAGCGTATTATTCTCCAAGCATTTACACTCTTTATATTTCCAAAAGACCTACCTTCTCCAGTGGTGTGTTAAGGCCTTAGCCACAACAGGTGAAGAAAGTCCTCCTGGTAGAGGACTCATGGTTGTCAGGTCTATGGGACTCTCAGAGACTGAAAATAGTTTATGCCCCAGACATTGATATAAAGTTTTAAAGAAGCTACAGCCGCAGAAACTTTCTTG
>VZRR01011084.1:180593-195958 GCA_013398015.1 Oreocharis arfaki
TCTCTCTCTTATTCACCATCAGACAAAACCCTTATTTTTGTCACTGGCATATGGTCTCGTTTGCACCTTAATTGGTGCAGAGGAATTTCTAAAGAACCTCAGTAATAATAATTGGATCATAACAGGGCCTGAACCTTTGCAGAAGCACACCAGTGCTTTTCTCTTTCCCTTGGAATTGTCCTTATCTGACATCAAAACTCAGTCAGCAGAGGCAGCTACACCTTTTTTCTCCATCTCTATTTCTCTGTTTTTCAGAGAAAAACAGCAGGACTCAGCTATAATGCACATAGCCAAGTGACTAGAATGAAGCAGTCCAAAACTCACAAAGCTCACAATCTCAGACCACAGGAAAATGTTAGGTGAGCAAACAGCTTGATAAGTAAATATAGAAAAGTTGTATTTGTCTGTTGGTTTCAGGTAATACTTGCTTATCCCACGTCTTGATATCAGAATACACCAGACCACACAAGAATTTCTGCTTGTAAGATCATCATTTAGGAGGAAGTTTAGAAGGAGACAACGGTCCATCCTAAATATGTGAAATATTTTTGATAGGCATATTTGGATAGAAATGTTATGCATGTCTGAAATGTGTTATAGGAAGTGACCATTTCTTTCAAGGAAGTGGGAAGAAGAAAGTAATTTAATTTTCTGGTATTATTTTTACCAAGGAAAGGAACTATCCCACATTTGTTAATAGGTCACAGTCTCCAGAGTTACAGTAAAATGTGGATTTAGTATAATACAAATAAAGCCATCTCCCTGAGCACTTTTATTTTTTATGTGTGTTTGTGCATGCTTGGCTTTTTTTTTTTTCTTATTTAGTCAAGCTTTTCCTAGCAGTGGATCAATCACTTCTGCATCTTGCCTGCAATCACACAGAAGCATTTTAGAGTAAAGAGGGTGGGTGATGTGCACTTCACACACATACTGGGGCAACTCTATTCATTTCCTTAATACAGATATACAATACTCACAACATCCTTTATGGTCACAGCAGAAGTTGTTGGATAAGAGATTTCTTAAGAAAAAATACCATTCAGACAGGGTTAAACAGTCTCCTCTGCTCCACTCTCTTAGCCTCGTGGAGGTCTGTGTATGTGATACATCTGTAAAAGATAGTTCACAGAGTTCGCAGGCCTTCTTCATGTCAACAGGTTTGTTCTTGGCATAACATGAAATGATAGGCAGTATTTCCCTGTTCTGACATCCTTCAGATAGTACTGTAAAACATGAGCTCAGAAGCTGACCAGAAGCAATGGTCTTGCTTGTAGAATAATATTCCTCTCAAAATATACTGCCTGCTGTGCACCCCTGCTCTTGTAACTCTCTTGTAAGAGAGTTTATAAACAGAGCTTAGAAAGTGGCTAGGCCAGCACATTAAGTAGGATCTTGAAAGAGAGCTCCAGTGAGGTCCAGGGCTCTGCAGTTCTTCCATAGCTGAGAGGGCAGCATTACTGGAAACATCTCTAGTTATATCCTTCTAAACAGCTTTCCACGCTGTCGATAGACCAGCTGGGAGCCACACTTTCCCCCATGGCTCTTTGGCCAGTATGAGTCCATTTCATTTTCTGTGGGGCATTTGTGAAACAGGAACCACAGAAGCATTTCCAAGGAAGTCAGCAATTGCCTCATCTCCTACAAGTGTACTGCTCAGAAGTTACACTAATATCAGCTTTTCTTTAGTTTGTGAACATTGCAGCAAATCTTCCTTTTTGTGTTTGTTCTCCAGGACACCCTAGGTCCAGCAACTCGGAGTGTAGGGAAAATAGTTACGTGACAGACAAAAATGTCAGTCTTACTGGTTGAAAGATAAAAGTAGACATGAGTCTGGTGTGTGTGATACACCTTGGATCCAAACTACCTAGGTGCTTATTGTGTGAGTGCTGAATGAATAGAGCCGCAACGTGAGTAGGCTGGCATGGGAGCTGAGAGGATGCACTTTTATATTGACTTGTATGACCAGGGGGGAACACAGAAATAGGGCAAAAGGGAAAAGGAGACAGCAATGAGATCTCTTTTGACTTCCTTCGTTTTCCATCTCCCATTGAATCTATATACATTCTGAAATTATTTTGAGCCTGTGCATTTGCTATGTGACAATTCAGGGCACTAACCATTTGATTCTGGAAGCGGTTTTATTTGAACGTCTATAGAGATATGCCTTTTTCTCACTTGTGGAGGTGAAGCTATGACAAGGTTTGACAAATAGCTCCTCAAGAGATGCTAGCAACAGTATAAGGGGTCACAAGAAAATGATAAGCTAGAAAAGCCAAAGCATGACTGAACATGTGACATCAAAACCTCTCACTTCCCTCTTTCCATCTTTAATTATTTCTTTTTCTAAATGATCTAGGGGGCTGGGGAGGAAAGATCTGTTTTGAATAAGGAAATAGTGAAGTAAATCTGGTGAAATAAAAAATTTCTAGAAAATAAAGAAGAGTTGGACTTAGTTCTATGCAAACAGATAACTTGATGTATAAAACCAAAAGATTTTGCTTAAATGTTGTGCAATTTGAAAGAACTCATCTTCTTTTCAACCTGTAAATCAGTTTCTCCATGAAATGTGGAAAAAAGATCCCACCCTATTATTAAGAGATGTATACGAGCATAGAAAAAGTTTGCACAGTTAACACAATGTCCTGCTTTCCAAGATCATCTTGATCTAATTCTCTTGTCAGCAAAGACACTTTATAGAAGAACTATAACTCACAATTTCTTTACTTGAATTTTTTTTCTTCCTAGAAATTTAAGAATTTTGATATTCTTTGTGATTTTTTCCAGTCTCAATGCACCTAAAAATTCGGTTGAGAGCAACATACTAAAACAAATCAGTGCATGTGAGTGGCCACAAACATCGCATTGCTTATCTTTCCCTGTGAAAAATGAAGCAGCTGCTGGCTTTCAGTGAGGAGGGAAAACAAAGACTTGTTAGTATTCCTGTGCACACTTTGTTATTTCACTTAGCAGCTGATTTTGGAAAAAGAAAGAAACAAAACTGATCTGATGTCTTTCCTCTCAAGATCAACCCACATCCTTCCTAGGGCAGGAAGAGCAGGTGAATAAAACATAGGACACTTGCCACTTCTAGGGCTTCCATTACCCAGTTTATTCCACTGCTTCCCTGAGAACGAAAGAAACAGACTCCATCAGAGTAATCAGCTCAGCAGAGAAGTGGAGAGAATCTGCTGAGGCATTTTGGCATAGGCACACTGAGTGTTGAAAAATCCCTTCTGCACAGGATTGTTTTCCTGGCGCTGCAAGCAAACCTGTAGGGAGCAATTTTCTCTTCAGATATGTGGCTTGTCCTCACATGGAGAAGTGTGAGTTGCATCAGGCTTGTTAAAAGAAATGCAAGACAGAGGAGAAGAGGAAGCCAAGGAGACCACTAGCAAAGCAGAGGAAGCAAGCTCTGAAAAGGCAGCCATGCAGCAGGCACTGTGAACCAGGATCCTGTATACCAAAAGGACATGCCAGGGAAATGGTTTTTATGTCAGGTTGGTGTCGGAGCCCCACCACTCTGACCCCCTCATGCAGTTTCCTGATCAGCTGCGTGGTGGGGCCAGGGAGACTTTAGATTTGCTATCCTGTGGTCCACATCATCTAAGTTGACCTGTCCCACCTGGACCCAGCTCCCATGTATCAATGGAGGAAGGGTGACATGGTGAGGACCTGGGAACCTGCCACTGACCCCTCAAAATGAGAACTGTGGTGCAGGTTGCCTTAGGCAAATTGCAACCTCAACCTCCATGTGCACCTAGATTGGAGTGGGAGGAAGTAGCCAGGGTTTCTATAAAAGTTTCCTGCAAACATCATTTCATGTAATAAATGAAGGTACAGGGATATAAACTGCGGATGAGAAGATGTTCAGACAAACACCTCGGAAATGCTGGTATCTGATCAGTACCAAACACATTTTAGAAGTTTGAATGAGATGTGAAGGATGTAGATGGTAACTGTAAGCACAATACAGAAGCTCTGCAGACTTCTGCCACTAGCAGCTAACTCCCAAGTAAAGGAAGTGGTGTGGTTGTGAAAGCAAGAGTTACGAGAAACATGGACTCTCTGTACTCAGTTTCTGGCTCTGCCATCTCTGCATATACATAATTCTGCTGCATTCTTGAGACCTGCTAAAAAAAACCCCTTTTTCATTATGTTTATTATGAGGTGCAGCGATGCAATGATGGTTGTGTATGGACAATGACATGCTCTTGTGGCATTTGTGACCCTTGTAACACATCACAGCAGGACACATGTATCACCCCTGCCCCTCTGCCCCAAGATGTACGGTTGCTTTGTTGAACTTATATTTCAAGAGTGACCCTTCAACACAAGATGCAGATGTCACCCATTTTTGCCCAAATTTCATCTCACTAGTGGTGCCTGCAAACCCCACACCTGCAGGTGGAAGAGTATACCAAGCCACCTGCTTCAAGGGAAGAAATACTTGTAAGACTTGCTAATGAAATCATCCAAGATAAGCAGATAGGGTTAGATGCTTCTGCATTATTTTATTAGCCACGGAACAATGCTTCTCATTCCCTGGACAATTTTTTTGAGATATCTTTCTCTTTTGTTCAGCAAAGGACAGCAAAGCTGCAATAGTGCAATATTAAGAAACTTAGTATCCCTTTGGTTCAGTATTCTCTGCTTTCTGGAGAGGCTCCCAGAGTCAGGAAGCTTGTATTTACCTTCATAACAAATAATAGTTATTAATATGGCACAGTAGCTATGATTAAATTTATAGTAGTTCAAATGTTTCTGTGTTGTGGTCCTGTTAATTTGCCCTGTGCATAGAAGTCAGCTGAGTCAGCTTTCATCACTTCAAAACCAGAGTAGGGGAGGAATGGAAGTGCTTGTTTTGGGCATTTCCCAAAATACAAAAATAGAAGTAATAAAAATATAGAAGGCGTATGGTGGGCTTGTGTGTGGGGATGCAGCTGAGGCTAAGCAATATGTACATATTGAATTTTTCTTCTGGAGTGAAATGTGCTTATTCATTGAGGCTGCAAGAAAACTAGTGGTTTCTTTTTCCAAGCAAGAGCTCACACAATTGTGTTGTAATGTAATATGCATTATCCAGTATCTGATAAAAGTAATAACCTACACATCATAACGTTTAGAAGGTTATTAAATGTTAATTCTTCATACATTTGAAATTATCATGGAGGGAGAAAAGGGGACACCAATTATGCTATGGCACCAAAATTATAAAGCTAATTGCTTTTCTCATCCCCCACCAGGAGGGTTAACACAAGATGTTGTTTAGCTATAGCGACAGAGGGAGGTAGTGGAATTTGAACAAAAGTAGCACGGCATTTCCTTGCAATAGATCTCTGTTCATAGGTGTCAGTTATGTAAGATCAAGAAAGACAGCAGAGATGGTGTGAACCAGGAGTTTGTTTTGCCTGACACACTGGAAAAGTTGTTCAGTACTGGCTCATCTCAGCAAAGCTATTATTCTTTGAATGCTAGAAAGGTCAGCTGGGGTTATCTGCTGCATAAGTACTGGCTGCCCAAATTCATGGGAGGGAGCTTAGCTCTTGCACCATTCCTTCTGAAACAATGATATTTGGGTCATTGTTTGTGAATCTGCCTGCTATGAGTCAGTCATCTTCTCTGTCCCCCTTTTAAATGGCCTGTAAACAACTTTCCAGATGGGCTGACATCTCACTGTTGATGGCGAGCTCTGGGTGAATATCCTTTTGTGTTACCCTCGAAAAAGAGGTGCGTGGTACAACTGCTCTGCTTGCACAGTGTATAGGAACTTAAAGAGGGGCTTAGCTGATAACACTGGCTGGAATCCAACTGGAAGTAAGCATATTCTACTTTGCTCTCTCTCTTGCTGTAATTGAGTATTTCTGGAGGAGTGTAAGTGACAAAGATCTATGAAGAATAGTAATAGTGTTTGCCAGAAATTTAAATCCACTTACCTGATCACTAGGCTGAAACAAGGGACCATTTCTGGATGTGATTCTGCTGTGAATTAATTCAGTCATTTCAATTTTAAAAGCTTGACTTTCCTCACTAATAACATGCTTGTAGAATACTAAACTGCCTTTTTTGGCATTTTGTGCTGTGGAGGCTACATTTTTAATTCTAAATGTACCCTGCATATGACATCTTTGGGGAAAACGGTGTTTGTGCAAGGTATAGTGAGGTATTACATCTGGCATCCTGTTAATGCCTTTTAAATCAGGTTCCCTCTCTGATAAAATGATGCTGATCTGAGCTTTTCAAGAGATTAGTCAAGTTGCAGGAGTAAATAAATTTTACTGTAGTTTACATGGGTAAGGTCATCAGGATTCAGTCCTCATTGCACTTAACTGCACATTGGAACAGAGATTAATAGCATAATTTGCTCCTTAATGCAAATAATTAATTCAGTGTGCCCTACTGTAAGAGTGGCTTTGGCATTTGAGTTTTTGATGTGTAAGAAGCCAGAGGCAGACAGCACTGACCATTAAAAACAGTGCATTATTGATAGATGTAGACTAAAAAAAAGTCATTTAATTACTCGAAAACAAAGTCTTGGCTGGTTTGTTCTTTTCCTCAAGGACCGTTAAAGGGCATAGTTGAAACCTGAGCTTTTCTGCAGGTTGACTAACATATCTACCAGTACACCCCATTATTCCCATTCTTGAGTGAGAACTAAGTAATACTGATGAAGACATTCACCGAATTGCAAATATAAATGTTTCTTTATAATTACAATTCCATCTTTGTGGCAGTAGTTTTTTCCTGGGCAAATAACTGCCTTAATCATACTTCTCAAGGACCTTAGATGACTCTAAAAAAATAAAATCAACATTACAGTCATAAAATTTAGTCTTTCCTTGTCAGGTCAAATTCATGTTTTTTGGTAGATGAGAATCTATGGCCTGAACTCATGATCCCAACTGATATATCTGTTGACAGAAACAGGAGAGTTCTTTAGATAAAGATGGATCCTAAACTGTGAGAATTTATCTAATTTAAGTTGTTTTGATACAAGTACAAACATGATAAATTTTCCTCTTTAGGCATTTCTATTTCTGCATGATGTCTTGCAGCTCCCAGTGCTGATATTCCAGTTTTTCACTTCAAGATGTGTTGAAGGAATGGTAGTAAATAAAACAGAAGTGCCCAGAAGTATTTACTATAATTTATCAATTAATTCACACAGGCTTCACAAACAGGCTTTTTCTCATTTGAAACTGTAGGCTTTTTGATAGGGAACAAACATCTTCTAAAACATGTTCATCAACCAAGCTGCTATGCAGTGAAAAAAATATTTTGGTAAAACTGATTCTGGGTGTTTGGGTGAACACTTCTTAATCAATACCGAGATACAAAGGGACATTGTTGAGCTGTGTGAGCTCGTATTGAATTATTATCAGTGTGCAGAAAATGTCCATGCTATCAATAAGACCAGTGTATGAGATAATTCCCTCTACTCCATTACTTGTGATCTCTATTACAGCATCTGAGCAGTCATCCTTTAGTTGTTTGGAAGTATTTTAAATTTCAGTAAGAGTTCATAGTTAGGCATCTCCTGATCTTTGAATTGGCCCTCTTCAGCTCTGCACCACTGAAGTAACAAGAGTGAACAGCAATCTGTTAAGTTATGCTTTAAAGAGAGGTAAATTTGGCTTAAACCACTACTGCTTGTCCACTGAAATCAAAGCCATGATTATTACCAGATTTTTGTGCCATTGCAAATATAAATCATGGGATGCCTGTGAGAAACTTCCTTAACTGGGTTTCACAGCATGCAGAACCTTTAATACCCTGACATATGCACAGCTCTTACTCCATTGCACAGGGAGCTCAGAAGAGACCTTCTGGGAGGACCTGAGCTGATACCAGAAATCCGGATGTGCACAACTCCCCTTAAGAAGCAGCACAGAATTATTACACACTGCAGGCAGGATCACATATTGTCACAGCATGGGGATTGGCTGCAAAATGCCACCATCTCCTAAAATGAGCTAGATGCAGCACACAGCAAATTTCTGCTCTTGCCAGGATTGCTGTCAACCACCTCCTCTGACTGCAAGAGGCATTACTTCCTCTTGGAGCAGCCGCTTTCCTCCATGTCAGCAGAATAGTGACAGGTCATGGGTTGAAATTATTGCAAATCTGGCATTTGTTTTTCCCACTTTTTAGCCCAAATGGTTTCAACACTTTTGACTGGGTTTCCAGGGCTTTATGTCAAAGAGTAAGATGTGATGGGATCCTCAGGATAAAGTCCCTGCAGCACTTTCCTTTAATTAAAAAATTTAGATTTTCACCAGGTGTCAGTTTAAATAAACAGTGTGATTGCCTTCCTTTTTTCCCCCCTCAGTTATTTCTGCATAGCCCAAATGATTTCTGTGGATTTGTTTTGGGTTTGGAAGAAATTTGTGATCATCCAAGAATGAAAAAGCTGAATGCTGTATAATTCTTTCTTTTTTGTGGATTCAGAGTAACCACCTTGCTTGTCCTGAAGTGCAGAACACGCACTGAAAGTTCTGTCATTTTAAAATATCTGTCATGACATTCAGTCACCATAATCTTTGGCTATTCCTGAAAATCTTGGCCTATATTAGAAGCATCCCACCTCTAAATTGCTCAGGGACGCAAATGTTAAAAAGAGAAAAAAATTGTAGTCTTGAGAGAAAAGGATAGTTTGCTTGTATGAAATGCCTCTAAGCAACAAATCATGGGCTAAAGCCCTTTTGCGTATGTTTCTGAAAGTGTATTAAACCCAAAAAAGCCTTGAAGCCAGAGTCCTTAATCAACAGGAGATATGCATGATTAGCTGTGGCTGAAAATTTTCTGAGTGGTTTTTTATCTGTGAATGCTATCGAAGCATCACTTAACTGAGATGTTCCGTAAGAATGTGTTACTACTCAGAGTCTCAGGGGACTACTCATAGTCTCAGATATGCTTTGGTTTGAAGAAGCCAGAAAATATTATGCCAATGCCAGCATAACAATTTACATTTTTCTGCAATACATTGTGTAATAGATATCAAGAGTAAAGTCAAAAGTGGCCATTTCAATACCACTTTTGCAAATAAATATTTTCTTTCATGAGCAGAGAACCAGAGAATGTAATTTTTTGTCCCATTTTGGGGACATAACAAAGAATCTGAACCTCAGCACCTCTCGCTTGACAACTTTCTGCCCACCAAATGCCATGCTGGAGCTGGTCCTAATTACAGTTATCTAAAGCTTACACTACGTATAATACAGATTAAGTGCCAGAAGCAATCCAAGAGACAGACTATCTGTGTCTGACATACAGCAACAGGGCTAGGGTAGATGCTGCACTTTGACATTTCAAAGTGTGCTCAAAGTGGGATGCTGCTGCTGGGGGTCCCAGTGCAGATCTAGCCATGGATCCCAGTGCAGATCCTCTACATGTCACAGCCAGGTGTGGCACAGAGAAGTCCTGAACGCCAGGGAGAGCACAGGGCCACTGTTGAGTCCTGAGCTCAGGAGGGTGGCCATGCTCCTTTAGAGCTAGTTTGGGCTTCCCTGCAGAAGCAGGTGTTAGTCCCAGCAAAATTAATTTATCCACTTGCATGTTCTTTGCTGTCAGTAATAAACTACCTGGACATCTTCATTACCACACATTTCCCAGGGTGGGAAACAAAAGAAGAATTATGCAGGCATACAAGTGCTGAAGACTAAGCTTCTTTGGGCTTTCGCGAAGACTGAGCGCCCTCCAGTTTTCCCCCCAGGCCCCTCCAAACCGGCAGCTTCTGGGCACATATTTTTGTGTGAGCTTTTAGCACAGTAACATAGGTACACTAAAAAGACAACTAGGATCATTACCCATGAAGACAATATTTCCCCTTTCCTTCCTCTTGAAAAGCCCTAGACAGAGGGGAAACCTGATTTCTTACACAATTCCAGCTGATAAATCATCCTCATTTTTATAGGAAGTAAGGGCAATTTTTCCCCTAAGGAAAGTGTACCTTAACACAGCCCCTCATGGATATTTTTCCATAGTTTCTGCATACCTGAAATTGGATAATCTCACTTCATATTTAACTATCAGATGCTATCTTTATTTAAATAGACTATCTTCAGCCAGGCCAATAAACAGAAATTCCTGACTCTGACCCTCTAGAAGTTTCCTTGTGGTCTCTCTTCCTTCGATTAGTGAGGTTCTGCTCAGGTTTGGTCTAGGACTGCTTGCCTGTATAGTCATAACAGACTGGGACTCAGTAATCTCAGACAGGGACTCTTACCTCAAAGCACCCATATGAAAGAGGAGTTTCCCTTATTTCAATGTTGTGATGTAGCTTAGTGCCGTGCTTATTTTCTGTTGCTGGTTGTATCCAGATGACAGCAGAAGGAATGGCTTTTGCTTTTTCCCCAGATAAACTGCACATGTTGAGTGGTGGCAGCTGCTGTCACAACCAAACCACTTAGCTAGAGTGAAAAATCTTGTCTGATAAAAACTAAGTTTTTGATGAAAATAAATTGCTTACATTGAAACAGAGTTGTTATGCATGACTAGAGTGATTCTCTTTGATGATTAAAAATATTTCATTTCCAAGCACCCTTCTAACAACTATTTTGACAAAACAAGGCCATTCACCCTCATCAGAAGAAAGTGAAAAAGTCACCAGACTAACAAATACATAAGAAATTTACTCCAAGGGAATGCAAATGAGAACAAGGACAGAGCTTATTCTTTTACAATATGTAGTGCTAGTGCATTCGCAGTTATATTTAGATTGATTTTTGCCTGAGTAGTTGTGGATTCCTTTAAAATTGCTGACAAAGACACTATTCAGTCTCAAGACTGTGAATATTTCATTTAGTTGTCTTTTTGCTTTTGTTGTCGTTTTTGTTGTTCCTTTTACCAAACATGAAACACAAACACTCACAAATATGTCTCTTTTCTGTTTTTTCTGTTCTTCACCTTTTTTCTTTCTCATTTTCCTGTAGAAATTGAAGGTGGCATTTAACTGCACTGTTACGGAAAATAAGTATCTACCTTCTTCCAGAAGACCTTGAATTCTTCCATATTTGCTAAACAGCAAACTATTTGAACAGAACAGTTAACACTCAACACATTAATATTAACCTAAGCAAGCACCAGTAAAATTCCTCCTTAGGCAAAGGATGGTGGTATTTTTTGATTGTAACTCCACAAAAAACCTGGTTATATAATTGAGAAATCGAAATAGAATTGAAACTTTTCATCTCTGGGAAAACATTTATCTCTTACGGTTGCATCTCAAGTAGGCCTGGAAGAATGACAATAAAGTATAATGAACATTTGAGAAACATCTTAGTGGACGTTTCCTCAGTTGAGACTATACATGTCTTTACCTTTTTAAAGACATCACTTTGAGTGAAACTTGGTTCATTACTGAAAATCAAATTGCAAGCTCAATAACAAGATAACTTATGCCACAGGAAAAAAAACCAAAACTGTAGTAGAGGAATAAAATTCCTTTGGGCCAAAAAGAGTTGAATAGGTCAATAAACACTTTATATTTAAGCCAATTAAAGATACAAAAATTACTTTATCCTCCCTACTTGTCTTTTTTTAGGAGAAGATCATACCTTGTCAAGGTTTAGACAATGAAAATTGCCTCCTTGCTGTGCTTGTCCCTTTACATATTATACAAATCTTACGCATCAAGGCACTTATCCAGACTTTCCCAGAATTGCTTCTCATAAAAACAATATTTTTAAATTACTTTTGAAGTTATTTTTGGGATGAAGCCATATGGAGCAGCATTAATTGTCACCTCTCCAAATTACCAGGGACATTTGAGACTTTCTGTCAAAACAGTGGAAAATGAAGCCATTGCAGATGTCCATACAAACTTCCCTGACACCTTGTTCCACAGCCCCTGCATGCTTCCAGGGAAGATAAGCACACATCTGGGCCCAATTGCTGATGGCAGATCACGCCTGAATATTCATGTTTCTGAAAGCATGCAAAGAAATCCAATATTGTTGCCGGCTTTGCTATTCTTTCATCAATAAAGCTTTCAGAAAATAAAAAGACAGCTTGAAATGGGCCAATTACAATTGCAGAGTTAACCATGTATTAGCATTGATCCCTTACTAACTGTTCAAATGCATATGGAAGCATGTATTTATATCAGCCTAAATATGATCAGTGTTACATCTGTTTTAGTACAAACATTCTGAAACATTTTCTTCTGAATTTCTAGATATGCGTCCCACAAGTCTGTCTAGACTCATTGCTTGGATGTCCTCCCTGGCAATTAAGTGTCTTGTCCCAGGGATAGCAGCTGCTTAAAAGTGATAGATGAGGGGTTATCATATCTAATGGTGAATCTCAAAACTTGTTTTGGTCTCCTCCATTGTTTGAAAAACAAAATTGCAATTTGGAAACCAGTTTGAGTCTCTGAAATATAAATAATTGAGGTCTGTGTGGAAGGCAGAGAATAGTCTACACATTGAAATTAGTCTGGCTGCAATGTTGTAAATGATGCTCCAGTGACATCAGAAATACACATGGCTAGCTTATGATGCTCGATGCCATATATCTAAAACAAGCCAGGAAAAACAAGAATATAAATTCATTCTGTTCCTAGACATAAGCATTTTTTTCTTAGGCATGCTAATAGTCAAGACCACCCAGGCACTTAGGAAGTCAGATTAAAAGTCAATTTGCAACTGAACAGTGAAGCCTCTGCAGCTTCATTGATGTCAGCAGCTCTTCATTATGGACCCACTTTAACATTCATCCACGAGATAGAGAGCATGAATCCTGCAGAAAAAGGTGAGGTACAGTGACACACTGTATAAGGGATGATGCCCTACCCTGGATTAACCACAGCATATCTTCAAAGCAACAACTTCATCACTTCTTTGTCACTTGGTCACACCTCACACAGCTGTTGTGTCTACTGCCATCCATTACTACTGACAGACTCTTGCACTTCCTGCAGCCTGGGCCCGGGATGGTTTCGTATTTCCGTGGAAGCTCTCTCTGGGCTGCCACATCCATCCTGGCAAGTGCAGAGGACATGACTTTCTGCCAGGTGGATACCATAGCTGAGCTCTTTCTGAGATGGAGATGACCACCTGCAGAACCCTTCTCTTTAGCTGGTAGGATGACTATGCCCTTTCTACACGTACTGCCACAAAGACTGCTGATGTACCGTGTTCTGCTTGCCTGCTCTCTTAGAAGCATTCCAAGACACCATTTTGGCAGACACTGTCTAGGTTACAGAAAGGGAAATGTTATCCTGAGATTCAACAAGGCCAGTTGCCAACTTCTGCACTTTTGTCACAGCAGCCCCACAAAGCACTACAGAACAGCTGGAAAGCTGCCCTGAGGAAAAGGACCTGGGGATGCTGGTCAACAGTGCCTGAACTGGAGCCAGTGTGTGCCCAGGTGGACGCGGCCGTGGTCAGCAACAGCGTGGCCAGCAGAACCAGGGCAGGGATTGTCCCCCTGTACTGGGCACTGGTGAGGCCACACCTCGAGTGCTGTGTCCAGTTTTGGGCCCCTCAGTGCAAGAAAGACATTGAGGGGCTGGAGTGAGTCCAGAGAAGGGAACAGAGCTGGGGAAGGGTCTAGAAGGTAAATCATATGAGGAGCAACTGAGGAAGCTGGGGTTGTACGTCCTGGAGAAAAGGAGGCTTAGGGGTGACTTTATCACTCTCTATAGCTGCCTGAAAGGAGGCTGTAGCAGTGTGGGTGTCACTCTCTTCTGCCAGGTAACAAGGGACAGGACAAGAGGAAAGGGCCTCAAGAGCTGCATCAGAGGAGGTTTAGGTTGGATATTAGGAAAAATTTCTTCATGGAAAGGATTGTAAAGCAGTGGACCAGGCTGCCCAGGGAAAGAGTTGGGTCACCACCCTTGGGGGTATTTAAAAGATGTGTAGATGTGGCCCTGGGGGACATGGTTTAGTGCTGGGTTAATGGCTGGACTCAATGATCTTATGAATACACACACACACAACACAATGGTTTTCATCACATGAGAAGTCAATACAAAAGACAAGAACTGTCAAGGATGGCAAAAAAGATTTTTGTCCTTTACAGCTCCACCATTTTTTTCTGTTGAATGAAGGAGAAATGAAGTTAGCAGGTACCTATTGAGCAACAGAGAACCTGGACAAGACAGCTAAACCTGAAATCCTTCTCCTCCCTTGGAGGAATCAGCAGCAGGGAGTGTGAAACAGTTAGCATCCCCTCTGAAGTGCTTTCCCAGTCTATGAAAACTTTTCCCTGCTTCTTCCCACATGCAAGAGTTACACCACTTGAACACTTCCACAGGTTCACTCTGCTGGTCATCCTGCTGCCCATCTCCACTGTCCTCCTACAGCACTGACCCCACCTGTCCTTTCATGTACTCTTCTAACGAAGATGGAAGAAAAATCTGTAACTGGTTCTTTGTTCATTGTACACGAAGGGCTTCAAAATCAAGTGGATGGGTCATAGGCACGACCTCTGTTTAAGACTCAAAAATGTTTCCTGCCTGTGGAAAGAGGAAGAAGGGGCCTTAGGAGGAAGGGCAGCACTCTGGAGGGTTCTACAGGATGAGTGGCAGATTTGAACTTCTCACCGGAGTTGAAACTTTTTATAGCATCACTTCTGCTCTCTGCCTGTGTCTAAATGTAGAATGGAGCAGCATGAAACCATCTTTCCCACAGCCACCTGGCTTAGTCAGGGAACAAGGCCAAGAGAAAGCCATTGGAGATGAGTGTGGGGTCACAAAAGGGGCTCCAGCAGCTTTTTCACAGACCATTAAAACAGTAAATTCCCAGAAGGTTGAGTTTTCTGCTCATGCCACTCCACACAAATTCAGAATGAAGTTTTCCCTGGTAGAGGAAACATACAAGACAGGAGCCCAACTGCTCTCTGAATAGCAGCCATACCACGAATGATTACTTGCTATCTTCATCTGTTTTCAAAACAATTTGACTTGATATAAATATCTCGCAGATGGCTGGCTTAACACATAAACCTAATACACATCCAAGATTCATCAGCTCCTCATTGATTTCTTGGTTCTAGCTATCATTTCTAAGTGACTCCACATCTTGGATCTGTCATGCCCGTTGGGTAAGTAACCACTTGAACTTTCATTGAACTGCTGTTCCTCAGACCACTTATTCCTATTACTAAGGAAAAAACTAACTGCTCCTGTATAATAATAATAATAATAATAATAATAATAATAATAATAGTAATAATAATAATAATAATACCACCACATAGCTGCAGTGAATACAAATACTGCTTCATGTCTTGGTGTTTCTGTAATTTAGGGTTGACTGCCCTAGGAGAGGTGCCAACCAGTCAGCCAGGACCTGAATTCTAGAATGAAACTCAGCATCTGCTTGTGCCATTATACTCCTGGCTACTGAAAAAAAAAAAAAAAAAAA
>VZRR01011084.1:195992-224161 GCA_013398015.1 Oreocharis arfaki
CCCAAACAAAAAAAACCCCCAAACAAACAAAAAAACCCAAACCAAACAAACAACCACCTGAGTTTTGACATCTGACCTACTCACTCTCTGTGCAACAGACAGGACTGTGCAGTGGAGCCTACAAGGTCAGGTTTTCTGCTCATGTAGGAGAAGAAATAACTTGAAAATACATGGCATCCAGCTAGAAACACAATGCTACTGCAGAGTTCAGGAAAATATTAAGACAGATGAAATGTAGTATATTCTGATTTTTCAGTTGTTAAGGTATTTTATACTGAAGTTGCAAATTCCAATGTAAATCAATAGACCAGCATTTTTGCAACTTGTAAGTGTATTTAGAAGCCTTTTGTTAAAGTTAACTTATTCCCAGCTCATCTGAATTTTCAGCACATTTATCGTGCTTATGGTACGAAGATGCTAGAGGAACATACCCCTTCCCAGATTAACTACATGCAGAACAAAAACAGCTTCAGGAAGCATAAAAACAGTTTCAATAAGGGCAATTGAGCAACTACAATCCATTTGATTATGCATGTGGACTCATCAGTCCAGGAAGTGTTGAAGTCATTAGATGAGTTTTGGAAATTTAGCCCTGTGTTCCTTGACTTCTGATCTATATCCAACATCAGTTCAATACCCATTCACTTTTTCAGCCTGTGCCCGAGATCTGCAGCTACACCCACTTCGTGGCATCCTGAAATAACCTGGAGGTCAGGAACTCAGTACACAGCATTTCTCAATAATGAGATTGAGGAACTGCTAGCAAAGGCATTCCAGTTATGGATGTAAGAACAACGTACTTGAAAATAAGAAAATATGTCAATTTATAGCACACCACTTGCTTCATGCACTGTAAAAGCCTGCCGTAAATCATAGAATGGTTTGTGTTGGAAGGAACCTCAAAATCAACTAGTTTGAGCTCATCTGCCATAGGCAGAGACACCTTCTTCCACTAGACCAGGCTGAATGTGAAGCAGCTTTTCCTGCTCTTAAGTGTGAAAGGAGTAAGGTGCTCTGCACTTGTGGTGGGCTGATCACAAGCGTGTGTTCATCTCTGTGAGTTCATTTCCTACCCTGCCTTGCCCTGAGCAACTGGTTTGGGTGTCCTGCTGAAGACTTGAGGATCTCTACTGTTATTTTGAGAAGACCTCAGACCTCCTGAAGCACAGTTAGCCTAGGTGCAATTGGTCTGGCCACAATTTGCCTCTGCTAAAGAGAGAAATATTTTGTTAATGATGCTAGGCAAAAAGGAAAATTTATCAATGGTTTGGGTTTACAGTTTTCCTTCTTGCTTGAAAGTTCTTGGAAGAGAAAGAGGCATTTTGTATTTTCTGTTAGCACAATATAAATGGAAGCCCAAATGCAGTAATGTGCAATACAGTATGTGCTTTTACCTTGTCAAGTTTACAGATTTTACAGCAAGCTAAATGCACTGCAGTCCAAATCATTTATCTCAGGTTCCCACCATGGAAACGGTTCACTGGTATCAATAACTTGTACATCATCCATGTTTATCTCACAACCAGACATACTTGGCTTGTGTCCCTGGATTAGTTATAAATTTAATCCATTCAATCCTTCAAATTAGACAATCACTAAGAGTTCATTTTCCTCTTGCTAAATTTTCATAACTCATCAACTTCAGTGGAATTTAGATGAATGGATCATAAGGGGGAAAAGCCCTGAGAATTTGTTTTCATGAGGTATGAGGTTTCACCAAGAGGAAATGGGACCAGAAACTGTTGAACATGTGAATTAAGTTTGTTCATCAAGGGCAGGACGTAGTCTTAAAATACTCTATCGCTATGGGATACACATCTCAGCCTGACACACCAAACAGTCATATGGTGTAATCCCCATTTCTGAAAAACAAATCCATGTTAAAATCAGCTCTCTCAGTTATTTGGAAAATGTAGCCTCAGCACCTCTGGCTGACTACAGGCAATTTAAAGAAGCTGGCCATGCCGTCCACCCTTCTCCAGGGAATGCCAGTATTCACATTATATTTGGGTCCTGCATCTCACCCCCTCGTGCTAACAAAGCTCTACTGAGTGATGAGACTGAAGGGAGAATCACCCTAGCATAAATCTTTAGATACAGTATCCTATCCTACAGTATTAAAGAGCTTGCTTGCACTTTAAAGTTCTTGCTTGATAGTAAGAACCACAGGAGCCTAACAGGAATGGCTGTGTGGGACCTGGTGGATGGGCTGATGGGGCTTTCTGATGACGACAGGCAGAGGGGAGAGAATATCTGATTATGGGAAGCCTTGGCGTCTTTCCTTTATGTGAAAGGGTTCGGTCATGGTTTGCAGAAGTGTAAACTCAGTCCAAGACCCATAAGGACCAGTTTTGTGCTGGGAGGAAGAGGAGAAGGCCAGTTGCAGTGGTCAAACTGTCTTGTTGCCCTAAGTGACCTTTAGGTCCACATAAATGCAGAGAATTAAAAAAGCATGTCTAAGACCCTTGTCACCTACCTTGTATTTACACCAAAATAACTTTGTGGATTTCTTGCTGATTTACAGCAGCTTTACAGAAACCAGCCCCCAGACTGGGAATGCCAACCCACATCCCAATGCCAAGACTCTCAGGATTTCTAACAAAATGCAGTATATCCTCACTGGAAAAGTTGAGGGGCACTGTAAAAGAATCTGTAAACACATTAACTGAATCAGACATTAGCAGGAAAACTTCTTTACATGAAATAATTCAAGTCATGTACAAAAAACACAGCATGCTTCATATTTTCCACCCAATTCTAATGCAGTTTGAAACACCTCATGTCCAAAGAAAACTGTGCTCTCACCAGCCAGCTTTTTGTGGATGTCATGCCCTTTAACACATGCAAACACCTTATCAAGTTATCACAGCATATCCTTTCAAGGACTCGGAAGGCAGCTGCCACCCACGACGGCTCTCGCTGCCTGTAGCATTCCAGGCACTTGCACCTCACTTAATACAGTAACAAAGACAGCTTGGCTGCCACGCAGCCTACAGTGTGCTATTACAGCTGTGAAACAGCTAACTTTGGCAGCCATATATCATTAAGGCTTTGTTTCAGAAACTCTCAGAATAGATTTTTGCCATGAAACCACCAGCATTAAGCCAGTAAACTGGCACAAGTGAGCAGAGTGCCTGGTGTATGGCTGAGAGCGATGGACTGGGTTTTGGAGATGACGAAAGTAAGATGGAAATCAAACCACCACCAGGCAGATACACCAACAGCGGTCATTTAACAGCAGATCCTCCAAGGATGTCAAAGTTTTTCAGCTCTTTTAAGTGACTGGACAAATCTAGGCTGGCTGCTGCAAGTCAGCGGGCTGAATGAAAATGGTTCTGAAATGGGACAGAAGTAATGTATGTTGAAACCAAGGCCTATTCTCACAGAAAAAGGCTCTGCTGTTTGTTGCCTTCGGGATATTACAAGAAGAAGAAGAAGTGAAAAAAAGGACTCATTTTACAGGGGGAAAGTAGATAGTCATCAGAAAGAAAATAGGTCAGATAATCACAAACCAGCCCCAACAGATAAAATGCCACCTGCACTGAGTATGCTGAAGAAGACAGGACTCAGAGGGCAGGTGCATCCTTGAAGACCAGGCTAGTATTTCCTGTTAGTGCTTTTTCAGCAGCAAAGGCAAGAATAAGTAGTAAAGGCATTCCCTCCCAAGGGATGTGCCTCTCCCTGCAGGGAGAGCACTGTGGTTGAGGAGTGAGCCTGTAGGAGTGGCTTTCTTCAGGACTTCCCTCTGCAAATAGGGCAGTCACAGACATACAGTCTTAAGCATCCCACATGCCTCAATAGCTGCCAGGCTGCAAAGAAGGGAGTAGAGTGAATAAGCTGTGATTGTTAGGACAAATTCATCTGACTAATTTTTAAAATAGATTTAGCAATCTAGAGCTCTGTAGAGACCTTCGGACATGACCTGGACCTGAGAACACGCACTGAATGTATCTGGTTTTGTGTATACATGTGTGTGTGTGTGCACATTCAGGAGACCAGAGTGCCTTAGCACAGGACAGTTAGCCTGGGCAGGATACCCTCAAGTGGCAGCCCACCACTTCCCTGTCCTAGCCCCACTCTGGTTGCCATGCAAGGCAGTGGCTGGGCAGTGGCCACATCTTCCCCACCTCTCCAGACTGTGACTCACTCCACCACCGGCAGGAGAAAGTTCACTTTCTCTTCTGATCTTTTCTATACACTCTTGTATGCACCTGTGAGTCATGCAGACTCATAATTCAGTACAGACATTTCTATCAATTAAATTAGCATTGATCAAAACCAAAGTAACTATCTTGTACTGGAGAATCCCTATAACTGCAGTTTCTCCTGACTCAGAAGATGCTCTTGCCTCTACAGGCCTCAGGAGAAATGTTCTTTCTTTCTTGCTTTTAGGTTAATGCTCTTTTGCATGCATGTGTCCTAACCCTAACACTGTGTTCAAAAAGGACTAAAGCAGTAGGTGTTTCATGTGTACTCTCTAAGCATATGTTTTCTTAAACAGACTTGTATGAAATACAAGTGAAAGCTTAAAGAAAGATGAATTTTTAAAATACAACACAGATATTTTTGGAAATTAGGTTTCTTTCATGGTCTTAATGTGATCCCATTTTCTTGAGTCTTTAATCAATGATGACACCTCTGTTACTTTTCACGGGATCATTTTCCTGATAATCTCTAGCTGTCACTACACTTCAGGTTGATGCTACAAAAGGGGCTTGGGAGTCCAGAGAGGATTAAGGCTGAAAGAGAAGACTGAATTTGGGTCCCAACTCATAATGTCTGTTGTCTGACTCTTCTGTTTCAGCACCCCTGATTTTTTGTTCTGTGGAAAAATGAAGACCTGTGCTCTGTACCCTGGCTGAGTACAGAGAATCTGGCATCTGGAATCTGGCATCTGGAATTGGGCAAAGCCTGGCAGGGACATAACTCTTCCTGAGTGAGTTCTAGGCATAGAGCAGAGGGTCAGAATGAGGAACTGGAGAACATGTGGATGTGGCACTGTCTCTTTTAACTTCAGCCTGCTGTAAAACTGTCTTGTGGTGACAGTGGGAGCGTGTGTGAGAATAATAACCAGAGTGAATGTCTGGCACTTCTGCATCCAGACTCTGCCTCAAATCAGGCACCAGAAGTATAGAATGCACATCTAAAAACCACTTATACAAAGGACAGAACAAACAACTTGGTTGCATTAATTTTCAGTCTAAAAATGAGCCCAGTTCCTAAAAAAAATACTTGGGCACATGAGCCTCAAGCACAGTGCAGTTCCCTGCCACATATATTTTTACTGTGAGGAGTGAAGCAGATTACCTGGTACAAGGAGTTCAAAGTTGTTTTGTGAACTCTATCCACCTTTTGCATGTCAGCTAAATTATAGGTACATTAAGGAGTCCATCAAATATCCATAGACCAAGATACTATATATAGGGGTTTATGTTATGATGTGCTCTCCCTAATTCAGCAGATTTTAAAACCATATGACTGTGGTATGAAAATCAAATCCATGCAAATACAGGAAGCAACTAGCAAATGTGTGTTAACAAAATAAAATCAGCAAAATATTACAGTCTTATCACAAAACTCTGCTGAAGCTTTCATCTCCTAGACCCAACTGCTGGAGTGGTTTCACTGATGAAGAAAAGAGATAATGCCCAAGAGGAGACATTGCCTCTTCATCTTTTGCTCCTGGTAGAGAAAGTAACAGGCAAAACTCCTGCAGGATGTCAGCAAGACCACTGGGACAGGGTCATGGCAAAACTGAGTCTGAGATGCTCTATGAAATTTGGTGAAATTTAGCAGCTTTACAGGTCAAGGATTTCACCCATCAACAGCACTAGGGTTTTTCTAGATTTTCATGTTGGATATCTTGGAGCTAGGAGAAACACAGGGATATCTCCAAAGGTATGTACATTTTCATTTGATTGTTCTTGATTCAGGAAGTCATCTGTGTGCTTCTCCTTTGAGGACAGCACAAGTGCAAACAGTGAAATCAGAAAATTCAGGAGGCAGGAGCTGTCTGGTGGAGACATGCATTCCTCTGTGATGCACTTCTCTTGAGAGCTCTGCACGAGCGGCTTGCTCTTGCAGTGCACAGTGAAGGCAGAAATTAGGAGGGGTGCCTGGCAGTAATGGACTGAGCTATTTGCATGTCTGTTTTATCATTCAGCAGACCCTGAGAGCAGGGCTGATCAGCAGAGCAGACTGGGAAATGGTGCATCATTGTGGATATTGAACTCATTCCCTATGTAATATTACCAGATAGTCTGATATGTGCTGCTGAGTAAAAATTCAAAAGATAATTCCCTGTGGATGTAAGTATTCAGAAAGAGATATGGTGTTTTTTAGTTTTGATCAATGACTTTGGGCAAATAAATTTGGTCCAAATGAATTTATTTGACATAACTGGTATCTGAAATAGTCCACAATTAAAAGAGATATTTGGTTCCCAAGAGAGGTTTGGTTCCCAAACCTATCTTGAAAACATTCAACTGTCCTTTCCTCCTGAGAGTTTCATTACCTATTTGCACCTGATGCTGCGCAGGTACTCAGGGCGTCCTCCTGTAAAGAAGGCAACACCCTCCCCACTCGATTAATTTAGTTTCTTTGACTCTGAAAACATTTTCAAAATCTTAAAGCATGATGTTTTACTTGTCAGTTGTGTTACTGAAAGTCCTCTTGTTGTGTCAGAGGTGGATACATGCAACCACTCCATGGTGACACACATGAGGCAGGGACCCCCAGTTCAGACTTGTATTCAGCACTGCCCTCTTCCTTGGGACTCTGACCCCAAAGAAAGACTGGAGGAGAGGACAAATGAATGTATACCATTGCTCCTCCAGGAAGTACTGAAGTCTGCAAAACATTTGTCCCTGTATATTACAAGAATTGCACTGTAATTATTGAGTTCCCCTAAGCTGTCAGCTAATATTACACAGTCAGTTGTGTGCCTTCTCTGATCAGGCATTTCTGCTGCCTTTAGATTTACTATGTTGGTCATGGTTGAAGCATAGGTTTCACTTTTGCCTAATTTGAGTTCATTCCTCTGTTTGTGTCCCCCTTTCTCAATGCTGTACTGGCAGGGATTAGTACACAGTAACCCAAAAAAATAGCTGCCTCAGCAAAGAGGGGATATTCCTACCACATTTAGATTTGATAAATGCTCCATTTTATCAAGTCTTAATTACAGGCCAAATAAAACCTCAGAATCCATGTCCAAAGTGTTGCAGCTAATACATATCCCCTGGAGCCATCTCTTTTTGTGTCAGCTCTGCCTGCAGAAATGGGGTGTCATTTTATAAAATAAAGCCTGAATTTCTAGAAATATCAGTAGCCTATAGGTGGAGGGGAGAGGCCATGCTGCAAGTCTCTGCACTGTCAGGATGTGGATGTCATACCTCCTGGCTGTAAAGGACTGAGGACCTGAATGTTGGTGCTTGGACTTCAAGAAAGTAAAACATTGATGAGCATTCGCTGATATGGAGGGGAGTATCTGCTTTTTGCAGGGTTTTAACATATCTGAATTCAGAAATTCTGCAGCTATGGTTGTCCAAAAGGTTTAAAAATATCTGCTAAAGAAAATCATTGGCTTGATCCTGACTCAGATGTTGCAGCACTTGGCAGAATAGCAACATTTGTGTTGTTGTCAAAACTTTCTGCTTGAAGAAGCCAGACATCCATAGACAGCACGCCCAGCAGCAAAAGCTGCTCTGTGGGGGAAGAAGGGAGGGGAGTTACTGGAGAATAAACCCCCTGTTCCCTTCCTGGCACAAGCAGGTGCAGGAGGGGAAGCAGAAGGGGTGTATCCCAGTGCCAAACTAAAACTTGAACTGAGGTTTATTCCATGTTATTCAGCAACTGCATTTGAGTGCTGCCCATACGTGTGCTGCTTAGGAGTGGAGACACACTTGGGGGCCACTAAAAGAGGAGAGCTCATCTGCCTCTGCGAAACACAACACTTTTTTCCTCTGCTGTTTTGAAGCCAGAAGGAAGGATGAGGAGGCTGGACAATGCCAAAGGGATCTGTAGTTTGTAGGTCTTTTACTAAATGGCACACAAAGTGGAGTACATCCTGACATAGATTTTCTTTTTTCTGTCCCACAGTTTGTTTTCCTTCACCGAGTGTTAAAGCTGTGAAATCAATAACTGATGACAAGTGGGTTTAATGTGTAAAGTAAGAGGAATGTAAGTAGTAGTTAAAAATTAACAGTTACAGGCTGAGAGCAGCATTTTGTTCATTTCAGAAACCACCTGGGGCCATTTGTTTTGCACTAATATATACAAAGATCTGGAATGTACCATGTTATTATCCTGATGATGATCAGTACATGCACAAATGTTCATATTTAGAGTAAATCCAGTTATGTCTGGATGCCTTTCTGCTCTGTTTTATGCAATTATTCTGTTTAGTTACGAATCACAGACCTTCTAATTAAGGCTCAAGGTCAGGCAAAGTGGGATTGAAGGTGACCAGACTTCTGGCTAAAAGCCTTTAAAGCCACTGGTTGTTTACAGGAATTCCCCTGCACTTTAACCAAAGAACTAGATTGACAGATCTAGTATTAACAGACCAAAGTTAATTCCTCTAATTTCTCCTGAATTCTTGCAGGCAGTTTCCTCTAACTGAGAAATTAAAGGTCGTGCACCAGCTACCTCCTGTGCTACCCCAGCCATGCTTTACCAGCTGGCAGCCCCAGGCTCCTCGGAGGGGGAAGTGACCAGATGTAGCACAGTCGGTGTCTCGGAGAGCCAGCAGCTCTTTAGCACCTTGATACGTCCTTCAAAATGACACATTATGTTTTCCTCATTTCATGTGACAGTGCTGGTATGCACAAACAAAAGGGGATATTACCAGGAAATTCTATGTTTCTTTATCCAGTTTCATGTCTGAATAGCTTTCCCAGTGAATTTCAAATGTCTGCCACTGAGCTCCACTATCTCCCATAACTGGTGACCTCCCGTAATTCCTGTGCCTCTTTGAGCTCTGCTATGGCAGACCTTTGGAGGAACCTTCTTGTCACAGTCCCTTGATCCCACCGTCTCCTGCATTTTAGCAGAGGCCAGTCACAGGGTCCCTTTGCCCTGTCCTGCAATCTTCAGGAGCAAAACCTGCCTCTTCCTTTCACAGGTTTTTGGGCAAAGAGCAGCTTAACACCATTGTTTTGTTCATTGTGAGGGCTAAGGACTTTACTCCACGAAAGGTGAGAGCAGACAGGCAACTAACCTAGTCTTATCACAGTGATGGAGTATGTAGGAAGAGAAAAGTAATACCCTGATAGATGTTAGCAGGTAGGATTCTCCATGTGAATTGCCCTAAGGGGCTTCAGCATCTTTCTCTTAGGTTGCATGCCTCACCATGTCCTGCTTACTGATGCAAGATAATCTCAGTAACCCAATAAACAGTCCATGTAGAGAAATACTTCGTTCCTATTCTGTCATCTAGCACCAAGTCTCTCCTTTAATGGATCTCATAAGAAGAAGTTAAGATAATTTCAGTGAGCAGGGATGAAATGTGCTGCATCCTGGCGTTTGCCTTGAGGCCGTATTCTGCAGTATGCACAGAGTTTGGGCACCAGGGCATTCCCTGCTTTATCCTTCTAGCCAGCCAGGGCTAGGAACACGAGCCAAGGATCAGAGAAACCTGAGTGGAAGTTCCCATCTCTGTGTTTGCTGGAACAGGGGATTTTGCCAGGGATTATGCCACAAGTGGGTTTGGGATGTCAGCTGACCAAAGGACTAGGCTGACCTCTCCTCTTTCTCTCCACCCAGTCCTTTTGAATAACACCAATATAGGCGGGGAAGAAAAAGAAGAAAAATTTATACCAGTGATTTTAACCAACAAGATTTGGTTATAGTGAGAAGGTGGATGTGGAAAGGAAATGGCAAGAACAGTCTAGATCTAGAAACGCTAGGTCTCTCCAGTCCAATGCCCTACCAATTTTCTTCTTCTATTATTTTTTTTTCAGAAAACATTTATATAATAATAAGAAGGGAATAGAATTGGTCTCAGCTGTGTTCCATGTCTAGTCATATGCCTTGTCATGTCTAAATAAACTGGCAGCTGACATTTTAGGTGTTCTTAGCCATGGGGTTTCCAGAAAGCAAAACATTTTTTTTCCACTTTGTGTGTGTCTGTGTGCTAGCGTCCTTTTTGGAAAAACTGTGAAGGGACTACAGAAACAAACAAAACTGATCAAAACAAACTGAACTTGAGAATAACAGACCCATGGCTAAGGACAGGCTGTTTCCAGAAGGGAATATGTGATCAGGGGCTCAATGGTTTATTTGCTGAGAAAACAACCTCCTCAATGTCACTGCTATATCTAGGTTTCATGATAGATGCATTGCCTTTCACTGTCCCAGCCTTTTCTTTGTGACTTTGCTTGTGGTTTAACTCAGATGAATTATTCTTCGGAATGGAGGTGCTGTGTTTCTTCTTTCAAGTGAGATTGTCACAAGGAGGGGCTTGTGTGCCAAAGCAAAGGGCTAGAGCATTCTATGGTTTTCACTCATCTTCCTCTCTCTGGGACCAAGTCTTGCTCTCTGATGAGAGTGATACCATTGGCACAGCTGTACCCCAGCCAGATGAGCAGGAGACTTCAGCTGGCACCTCAGTCAAACACATTTTTGTGCCCACAGTTGGATGCTTTTCACCCATGGGGAAGCCAGAGAACTGACCCACCAGTGGAGCATCAGCTCCTGTGCTCCATGCATCTCAGCTAACCAGCCAGCTGCCCTGCCTCGCTAGAACCAGAGTTTCCAAGATGTCACAGTCTTTCTAGTAATTGCAGTGAGTTTTGGAGTCAAGCCTGCACCAGATCAAGATGACCTCTGGTGTCCTTCTGCCTTTGAACTGAGTTAGAGCTGCTACTCATAATGCCCCAAACACTTAAATCAGTGCAGCTTTGCTCTTTGCAAAGTTTGGAAGATACTCAAGCATGAGATAATCTCTTCTTTCACAAGTTTTCTCAGGAATCTAAGACTGTATTACCTTGCACCAAAAAAAAGTATCAGTCTGTCTATGGGATTTCTTTTGCTAAGTGAATCTACATGTACGGCTTTATATCTTTGTCACTGACAAAATGCTCTTATTCATCAAAAAAGGAAAATGTAAAAGCAAAGAGTATTTTAAATGTGATTAATGGACTAGCCATTTGATGTAATGCCAAAATCTAGATTTCTCAGAACAAAATTTGGTGGCAAAAATAAATCTTGAATTACTCCCTTTATCTCTCTCTTGCTTGTGATTATACTATATGTAAAGCAAGTTGTAGCTAACTCCAATCTGAATTTCTCTGTCCTTTAAAACTGTCATACTTTTTCATTGACAGTTGCTGAGTCTAGAAAAATATTTGCTCTTGACCTGTTAGAGCTGTGAGACATGTTCTGCTTGGTCAAAGAAGAAGGTTATTTCTAAATTTTGTTGCTGTTTTCTGATTCCCATCTTGCTTGTTGATATTTGAATTAAGTTTGCTTTAAAGGAAATAATTTTTTTCTTCCTTTTTTTTCATGGATGAATTATAATAGGAATGACCTGATGAAAAGCAATAGAATGGAACAAGGGAAAACAGGTCTGGCAGGCAGAGTGTATGGAAAATAAACCTGACCTCTTGCTTAGTGGGGCCAAAGTTACTGGTTATAGACAGTCTTTGTTCATGGAACATGTTCTCCTCCTCTGAAGAAAGCAAGCAATTGTTCTGCTAAATTAAAACTTAATGCGAAATGAACAGCCTTTTCTATGGGAAGAGAGTTCCCCATCCTAGAGAGTTCCTCCTATCGGTTAGGAATCACTTCATGCAGAAGTCTGACTCCTACAGACCCCGTGTCCTGCTGGAGCATGAAATAAGGTTGTCTAGGACACTTGCTGTGGGAAGAGGTGCTCATGATAACTAGAATAAAGTGAGAATTTATTTTCTTTTTTTTCCTGGGGGAGAGAGGAATGAATCCCACGGAAAAGGGGTCAATGACCACAGTACCCTCATTCCCTACTGCTTTGCCCATATTGAATGTCAAAATTCTGGTCACAGAGTGAA
This sequence comes from Oreocharis arfaki, assembly GCA_013398015.1. Taxonomy (NCBI): domain Eukaryota; kingdom Metazoa; phylum Chordata; class Aves; order Passeriformes; family Paramythiidae; genus Oreocharis; species Oreocharis arfaki. Next base: position 208,019 of record VZRR01011084.1, read on the forward strand.
AATTCCTGGGCACAATGACAGGACCTGTCACTTCATCTCTCATCTGTGTTGAGACAATGTTGTAAAATGCAAACAGAAGCCAACGAGCACTCCAGCTGATAAGGAAGACCTTTAATCTTTCTTTGGTGTTTTCTGAGAATGCTCACTTCTAAACCACACTCAAAGTAGGGGCAGCACTGGGGCACCTCTTCCTGAAGCACATTAACATATTGACCTCAGCCTCTTTGTCCCAGAGTCAAGAGTATGATACAGCTAATGGGAGTGGGATCAGCAATAAAAATACTGGCTGTGGGTTGGAATAAAGGACCAATGTCATACTGCCAGTTCAATATTCCATGATATTGATGCTCTCAGTGCACTGGGGAGGACCAGCTGTCATTTCAAAGGCAAGGGACAGCACTCCTGAGCTGTCTGCTTTGGATTTCTACTTTCTATACCTCATTTTGTCAGGAATTTCTGCCTGAAGAAATCTTCTTGAGGCGCTAAGAGGTTTCATACGATAGAGCATTTACCATACATCTTAGTAAATTAATCTGAGAATATGTCAATCCTGATATTAAAAATATGCATTTTATATCCAGTGTAAATCTGCCTAGCCTCAACACCTCGACATTAAGTTTTAAGACTCACTCTGATTAAATATCTCCATCGTATCTGATACCCTCTCTCTATACAGGGCCTTACAAACTGATCTACACAATTTCTAAGGTTCTCTTCCATAAACTGCACTAATTTTATTATCTCTTCATAACCCTCTCACACAGAAGTATTCTCAATTCTCTTGCTGCTTTATCTGATTTTTGTCTATTGTCCTTTAGAAGCGGACACAGGTACTGAATACAGCTTTTGGAACTGGGTGGCCTTTCCTGCACAGGGAGAGCAGCTCTACTTAGTCATGCTCTGCTCAGGTACCAACGGCCTGCACAAAAATACAGAGCTGCCTCATGCTGGCAGGTGGATCCTGTTGGCTCCAGCTAGGATGGGAGAAGCGTTTCATTCTTTGAAAGGGATAAACAAGGGCCTGGTACAGAGGGGATTCATGCAGAGAAACCTTAGCCAAGTTTGGAGAAAGAACTTTGGCTGAAGTTTGCTTTATTATTGTTTCTATTTGAATTGCAAATAAAGGCCAGGAAGGAGGCATGTTTGGACTATGTACAGCATGTGAGTACTCTCTTAGAGCCAGTGGGAACTTTGCCTGCTCACCCACTCACACAAATGAATGCACTCAAATCTCAGACTCCTCTATCCCTTCAAGAGATAAGTTTGATGCACTTGCAAGGTAAAAGAGAAAACTCCAGCTGCAAATAGAGAAATGCTGGTGACTAAATTACAGTCTTTAACTACAAAGGCACAATTTGGGGATAAATATGGGTTGTACTTAAAGAAGAATTACATAAGACACCTGAAGATGTCAAACTGGAATGTACAAATAGTGTATAATGAGCGCTCCTTTTGCAAAACTCAAAGAACTACAGGACAAGTAAAATGCATGAAACAGTGATGGCCAGACAATGCAGTTCCCACATGGTGGGGATTGCCTTCTTCTCCTGATATATACAGCACTTATCTGTTGAGCTGAGTTGTCGTAATCTTGATATCATCGAACAACTTCACTGTGTTAAGTACAGGCAGATGGTCATAAATATGCAACAAGAGCAGGATTAAGGAGAAAAAAAAATCACATGTTATACAGAATCACATTCTTTATACAGAATGGCTGCTACCCAAATGCACACATATATACACACATGTGCATACACAAGCTTCTTAGTTTGCCAGTGCAACCAGAATCTGGACAGTCTTATTCCACAGTAACCCCCACACAAAAGTCACATGATGCAATATCAAGAACAAAATCTTCAGTTGTGTTTCAAAATGAGCAAGGATAAGTGAACCCTGTGAAGGAAAGCTAATACAGTATGAAAGAGTGAGGAGAGTGGGAGCTGTTTAATTTCCCAGGGCTTTGATGAGTGAGTTTTCCAGTCACCACACCAGGTCAGAAACCCATGTCCATTCCAAAGTTAATGCTATTGTTTTCTGATCTTTGAACCCTAACACCTGTCAATGTCACATTCCCAGAGGACAATACTGAGTCTGGTATTTCATTTTAACAAAGAAAATATTTACAGGCTTATCACTCCCTGCACAACATCCATCCTGTTGGACTACTAGAAAAGTAATTTAAATACAACTGGAAGCTACTAGGGAAATGCTGTGAGTCTGAGTGTCATCAGACATGACTTTTCCTGTCATATTCGAGGTATCTGAAATAACTGATTACACTGGCTAATTACTCTGGCTATATGGGAGTAATTGAGAGAAGGATTTGGCCCCAGTAATTGGAAATGTAATCCAGTTCTTATTCAAGTTTCCAGAATCTATCTTTCAAAAACAAGTTTCCACACCACCTTGTACTCTCTATCATAATTCTCTGTCTGTACAGAATAAGGGCGAAATAGGAGCCTTCTATAAACAAGGAAGTGGTCTAGCTTACTCCCTTGTGCAGGAAAACCCAGAAAAGGACAATTCTGAAGTCAGTTGTTCCCTGGACCGTGCCAAATATCCACCCTCTTTGCAAAGCAAAACAGAGCCTTTGGCTCCCCTCTCCCGCAGATCTGCACGTAGTGTGGGAGATCCCCCAGGAGCAGAGGGGAGCCCCGTGCTGATGTTCTGGCTCCCAGTCCCTCCCGGCCTCCCCCAACACCTACCAGGCCCAAGCCCCCCTCCTTAAGAGACCCTGCTTCAGATGGGCGTCACAGGGGAGAGTCCTTTCCAGTGCCTGAGGAGCATGGTGCTGGATAAAACTGCAAGAAACAAGGACAAGAGCTTCTCCTTGTCAGGCTCTCACCCACAAAGCCTGCCCTCAAGTTTAGACTCCATGCAGGACGAAGTCTCTCCTCCTCCTGCTCAGGAACTAGGCTGTCCAAATGTCTCCAATGACCTGCCAACACTCAGGTTAAAGGGCAGATTGTCATAGCTCCTACTGAACAACCCTTCCCCCAGGGCAGCAGCTAATGCCGCCAGATCAGTGTGCTAAAGGACAGTAAAACGTCTTCTCTGATTACACTAAGGTAACACTTTCTGGCCACATCTGAGTGAGATTCAGGTTGCTTTCTCTGAGCCCTGAATTAGATACTTGATCTTGCTACTTTGACTTACATAAAAGTCTCGTCTCAGAGAGCCTGAAGCTGAGGGAGGAATTTGGCTGCATAGTGGTCGAGCCAAGAGAGATTCACAATGACCTTCCACCAGCTAATGAAACACTACCTCTGCTTCATAATTTCTGATGCTTCCTCATGTGCAGCCAGAATAAAAACTCAACTGATAAAGAGCAGTTGCAGTTTTCAATGCAGAGGTGCTATAGTGGGTTTGCAGTCAGGAGAGCAGGGTTAAGGCATGACTGCTGAGTAATAACCACAGTTCTGTTTTGCTGGTGATGCTCCACCCTGGGTTAGGTTTTGCCTAGCTCATGCTATGCCTCAAGGTCAGCTTGCAATTAGAGAGCAGCTAGCCTGGAGGGAAAAGATAACTGCAGTGGTTCAATAACAGAGATTAGCACAGGTGAAATAATTTGTAGGAAATTATTAATCCTGCAAATGTTACCCTTCTGCGCTGGTAGTGATTTTCACTAATTCAATTGGTATTTAAATTACTGGCTAAGCAGTTTGCAGCAAATAGCCATGAAGTCATAGCTATTTCTGTAAGCAGCTCTCTGGGAGCACTGAAAGCAAGCTGTTCAGATCGCATGACCCTGCTGTATTTCCTGATTGGATAAACTGCAATCTGACGACTGGGTTTCTGTAGCACATTATTGTGACTCTTAGTCTGAAACTTCATTTCTGCAAATTATCTGACATATCCCCAGAAGGCAGGCTGTAGAGCAGAAATTTTAATATTTTTTAAACTTAAAATATTTAAAGCATGGATGTATAAAAGTAACAGGCTCTTGCCTAGAAGAGGCAAGCACAGTGTCCTTGTTTAATGCAGAGAGCAGCAGGCATACAAGCTTCTCTGCAGAACACCTTTCTGCCTTGCCAGCTTTCGTGGGACCACCCTGATGACTAGAGAGAGTTCACCCTCCAAGTCTGTTCAGCGTTTGGCTTCTCAAAAAGGCCTGTCAGCAAGGTGGCTCATTGATACAAGTTGTGGTGTGGGATTCATGGCATGGCTGCCTCTGTGCAGGGATTCATATGAGGTTGACAGTATGAATCAGATGCTCAGTAGACAGTATGCTCATCAGGTATTGTAGCTTTAGTGTGAGAATAACTGTGCTATCAGCACCCAGGTTGGCCTGCTGGGCATGCTATCTCTTTCATTTAGTCTCATTTCACATTAACTTTTCAAAAGCAATGACCCAGGCTGTAAGGCAAAGCAGAATTAGGGGATATTTCTGAAGATTTTTTTAATCTACTGACTAAACTAGATGCCTCTATATGCATACAGTTATAAATTTGTGTCTCTTCTACAGCAATTCTGAATAATATACAAGCATTAAAAATTTTGGAATGGATGTAAGTTATAGTATTTTTAACTATGATATTTCAACTTTTTAAATTATTTATTTACTTATTTTCATTTTAAGCTTAACTTGAAACCAAGGATTCTTAAAAAAAATTTAAAAACAGTAAACTAGGTTAAATTTTTAGGGCATAAATAGTTATAAAAATGAAACTTTATTGAATTTTTCTCTTTGCCAAAACCCTGGTGATGTTATACTAATAATTTTCTAGCCTTGCAACCAACTCTATAGCTTCAGTAGCTGCCCTACCCTATAATACATATAGAATCTCAGTCTTTTTCATTTGCAGGAGCAGCTTGCAAAAATAGCAACCTTTTTGGGAATAATTGGAAATTGTTACAATTGAAGTTTCTTTTCTGTAAACTCACAGACTAGTATCAAGCTCACCAGTGTTGCAGCCGTCATGATGCTTGACAGAGAAACCAGTAAAAGATTAAAATCTGCAGTAAAGATATTCTGATATGAAAATCTGTCAGACAAAGTTGATGAGCCGTGTTTTGGAAGGAGGATGACAGAACAGGACATCTGTGGGGAGAGATTCCCCACAGATTCTGTGGGGAGAGATGAGGGGAGAGATTCTTTGAGAAGTCTTAATTTTGTTTTCCAACAAGCAGTCCAGCATAACGTGAACCATTCAAATTTGATGCATGTGCAACTGATTTAAAGATTAAAATCTAGCCATGTGGATTTGGAGACCTGGATGACTCTTTATAATGAGAAAAATAATAACCACTGTCGAACAGTAGGTGCCTTCACCTGAGGTGGCATGATTTCAGACAGAAACATCCAAATACAGGGAAACCCCAAGAGCAAAAGTGAGAGTTGTAGTGAGGGAAGAGTGTGGTATCTCTATTACTAGAAAACGTAACAGAAGCGGGAGGTATCTTTTTCTTTGTGTACATGCCAAGCATTACACATGCATGATCTATTTACTTCCTATAGAATATACAATAAGACTGTGAAATTCTCCTCAAATTAGAGAGAAGTAATTGAAGATCCTGGGGAACAGACAGCATTAGGAGAAATGCTGGAGTGCATCTCTCAGTTTGGGTTTTGACTGAAGGGAACCCAGTTTTCTGCAGGTTGCTCTGTAGGTAGTCAACCTAAACTGGGCAAGGATGGGGAACGGGGCAATTTCTTTTCAAAAATATCCTCTTAATTCAAACCTAAGATGTTACCCTAAGTGGGCATTCCTCCCCTGATTGCTCCAGTCTGATTTCCAGAACTGGATGTCCAGCAGTGTCCATTCAGATAGGGAGATGTGCTCAGCTGTGGTTGTGGGGCCAACACCCAGGGTTCTAGCTCTGGCTCTAGACCCAAAGCTTAGGTACCAACAGCCACCATAACAATGGAAAACCATTAATAGCATGGAGAGGTGCCTCTGCTGAGCTTAGAACAAGTTATGTTAATGGGTGTAGGCTGAGGTCACTGAGACTGTGACTATGAGAGAAAGATTATTTCTGGCAAACTGAATGACTCAGGGGACGTGTTCCAGAAACACAATTTTAAAAAGAGTTATTTACACATTGTATTTTCCCTTTTACAATGTTTTCCTTGGACCCACACATGATGGGAGATGCACCATGCTCTGCAGAGGTTGGTGCCCCTGCACACTCTACCCCACCAGACAGCAGTGTGCAAACATAGGCATCCCAGCAGCTGTTCCCTGGCTCCACATCAAGCACTCCAGAACAAGAATCTGCCAAAGCAGCACAGAGAGCTTTTGGGACACTGTTTGGAGGAGATATTCTCTATTGCAGAAAGACTACAGACAGAATGACAGGACTACCACACAACCCTTGTTTTCTGGGATAGCCAAGGACACCAATTGTTTGCTACGGACACAGTCTGTGTGACAAACTCTACTCATTTGCAGCCCTGCCCAGGAGCAGCAAGAGCAGGGCTGCTCCAGGACAAGGGCTGAGTGAGGAGTTGAGTGTGACCCCTGTGCCCTCCCTGATGCATCCCACAACATCTAAACATACTGGGCAGAGCTTGCTGCTGGTCACAGGGTCCATCCACAATCTCAGATGTTGCAAAGAGACCAGCTCCAGAGTCTGATATTTAAGTGAGTTTAATAACATTTGTCTCTCCCCTGAAATGCTGTAACCTTAATTAACGTTTCCTTAATGCTTCATAAAAAGCTCTTAAGTGAAAGACTCTGTGCCAGCACAAGATAATGGCATTCCCAAAGAGAGAGCCTAAAGGTTAGCTGAACTCATTCTAAGAGGTTGAAGATTCTTTTGCAACTTTTCCAAATAAGTTAGCTAGTTTTTCCTTCCATCAAAACAATATAACGTCAGAGGGATGGCATTTTTTTGCTGTTATAGACTAGCCAAGGTCACATTCCACTGCAAAGCGATTGTCTTTCAATGCATACCATTCCTTGGGATAGATAAATAATGAGTTAATGTTTACAGGGAATACTGTCAACAGAAAACAGTCTAAAAAGATATAATGTTTGTATTGATTTCACTTCATTGGAAAAAAATACAGGGAAAACAGTAAATTTCATTTAGATTTCCATGCATAAGAACATATAAATTAGAAATTATTATCAGTATAATTATGGTAACATCTCTAGCATTTTCTTCCAATATCAAGTTGATTTTCCTTTAAAGGGAACACACACACAAAAGTATTACTTAACATTTTTTAAAGCAGCAAAAGATATCCTACTTCTTTAAAGTTCATGGGAATGCATGATATTCTAAAATCAGTGCAAGACTTCCTACTTTGCGTTGTGACTAATGTCACAACCTAAGGCTTTCATTAATAGCAGATGTTGCTTTCATCATTGAGCTACAAAACAAGGATTGACAAAGGTTGCACACTTCCCATAGAAATACTTGTACACCCCATGCAGCCTTTCCATTCTCATAATGAGACCTCACTGCAGTGTTGATCATCTACATGCTGATCTGGTAAAAAGCCTACAGCTAGGTCACCACAGATGAATTTAGTCCATGGTCTCATCCAAACATGGCCAGTTCCGTACATATCGCCATACCTGCAGTTTGCAGAACTTGATCCTCTAACTGCGCTCAAAATAACATATTGTGCCTTCCAGTTAGTTAGGATTACAAGACAAGACCTAGCAGGTCACTTAAACATCTGCACATTTATACTTATCCCTACAATGGCTTATTAACAGCTATTCATGTTCCTGTCTTCTTAAAACTAGAGAGAAAGGTCCTTACTTCAGAACAAATGGGTATGGTTTTTCAGGCTCGTTGGTCAGATTACTCAAACAGCAGTCGCAACGCAACTCAGGGCTTGCACTTATACCCAGAAACTACTGTTTGGACTGTTTTGGGAATGTACACTGCAACCCTTGCACTAATCATTGCTCCTGGTATGTGCCCTGCAGTAGTCTCTCCATGGAGCTCCTCCAGATGGAAACATTTCCTGTTTCAGCCATGTTCCCTTTGCTGGGAGCAAATCAAGTCCAGCAGCCCAAACTTTGAGTCATTTACTGTTTTGATTTGATCCAAGATCTGTAAGTCTGTGAATGGACAAGACAAAGAATTCCACATACACATTTCACCTTATCTTCCTGAAGCCTGAGAGTTACAAGAAGCAGCCCCTTATGATGAACTTGTCTGTGTAAGGCAAAGTTGTAATATAAATTAAAGAAATCTAAAGTGAAACCTATAAATCAGAAAAAAAAAATTCTTTTCCCCATGTGTCTGAGACTCCTTTTCTTTGTTGCCTTTATTTCTTCCCACTAATCTTCTCAAGAAGAAGTTGCTGTTTTTTCCCTCATTGCCTTTGCTCCTGCAAGTCAGTGGCATCCTGTGTTAGTGAAGTCCTGGAGTGACACCTGCATGGTGTGAGACTGGTCCCTCTCCGATGCTGAGAGCCAGGTCGCTGTTGGGTTACACCTAAAAGCCCTTCATGCATGATGACTAAACCACTATTTTCTTGTCTCTTACAAATACTTCCTTTTGCCCTTGGGTTTAATCTTTTCCTTCTTGCCAGCTGTCTCTTTTTCTCTCTATTTCTTAGATATCAGTTATATAAAGCCCTCTCCCCACACTTGGGAAGACTCTGCCGCAATTCGCTCGTTTTTATTTAAAATCATTTGCACATTTGATGCAATCCAGTTTGGCTGACAACACGTTAGCCTGCATTGAAATGAGTGATGCCAAGGCCAGGAGTGTGCTTCCAGATGGGGACAGAGGGGCTGGCTATGCCTGTGTTTGAGATGTCCCCCTCTTCCTGAGAAAGGTGCTGCAAAAAGCACAAAACACACCAAAGAAAGGAAACATCCACTACCTTTTCATTTCAGACTGCCTCAGGCACAGGAGCAAAAATGGGTTAATGGCAGAAAGGCTTTTAGACTAATCCAAGGCAAAAATGATCGCCCTTTCAAATGCGATTACTAGGAAAGTGATTTGGAAGCCAGTGGGACAGAGGCGTGGAGTAAGCTGTCTCTCTGATACATATCAACAGAGACCTTCACACTGACTGATTATAATGAATACGAAGTTGACATTAGCAGAGATAAAAAGTTACATGAGCACCACGTTGCCCTCAACAGTTGTCTTTGTCTTTGAAAATTTTCTCAGGAGCAAAAGGCATTAGTTTGGCTCCTGAAGCAGGCCAGAGGGCTGCACAGGTAGACATTTCTCTGGAAGTCAGAAGCATTTCACTCCCCAGAAAGTACATAAAACATCTCTGAGTCATGTACAACCATTTTTACAGCTCTGTGGAAATGCAAAGGGGACTTTACATAAGGCTTGTGCAGCAATGCTGGGCAAGGTTCAGCCCTGGCACAGGCAGACCTGGCTCTGCCAAGCCCAGCGGAGAGGCTGCAGAGAGAAGTCACCTTGCAGTGCTAAGGGTGGCTAGAGCATTTAATTTCCTTAGGACTTCCATTTCTTCATATAGTGCCTTGGAGGCGAGGCACCCAGCACAGGATATTTTTGCAGAAGTAGCCCATGCTGGGGAGAGCAGGAGAGCTGTGCCACACACCACTCTTCTCCTGATGCCCAGCCTGTCCCATCCTGCACACCTCCACCCCACTTTGTTGCAGTGAGGGGAGCAAGGTCTGCCTTTCTGACAGAAAGCTGCGTGCTCTGGGCCAGTGCCTACCAGATGTCAGCCAGCCGTGATATTTAGATGTAAAGCATTGTGGTAGAGGAGTAGAGCCCCTTATAAACACTTTCAAAAGCTCGTGCTTGCTGTGAGATATGGCACCAGCAACAGCAGAACATAACATCGGTTGTGCAGGTTTCTACAGCTGCTAAAGCAATTTGTTAGAGAAACTTATATTAAAAAAGTGGTCTTTTTGAGTACAAGAAGTATGTTTAAATGCTTGTAAATGGCCATCAGTCTTTGGTTTTGTCTTTGTACTAGTCAGCACCCACAGTCCTTGTTCCACATTTATTCAGATTTTATTCCCAGCACATATTAACTAGAAGTCTGTGGGAATTTTATTTGAATAAAAAGACAGTTAAAAAAAGAGAGTAAGTTGGCTCACAGGACCCTGGTGTTTTTTGTTACAGCAAGCCTGTGAAGCTGGGCAACAACAGCCGAGCAGTTGGGATGGCTAAGTGAATTAGTAAGATCCATGAGAGTAGATTATGGGATATGTTACTCTGGTAAGAATTGAGATTTCACAAATGCAAAAATGATTAATTCTTCCAAAGTAAGAAAAACAAGAAGATTCACCGAGTTACATATGGAAGCTCATGTATGGTTTGAGAATACATCAGTTTTGGCTTGTTTTGCAAGATACTAGGTGCTTCATGCTCCTCCGATTCTCTGCTGAATAGGCCTGTCTCTCTGCAAAATACATGACTGCAAAGACAACTTGATCAGAGCACAAACACTCTCAGACAATTTGTTTCCAGGTGAGCTTTTAATTATCTTTTGGAGCTAGCATCCATCTCGCTTGCTTGTCTGAAAAAAAAAAAAAAGGAGAGAGAGAAATCGAAAAGCAAGAATTATTAACACAGCATCTGAAAAACGGAACAAAAAAGCTGCTGGGGAGTACTCACCTGATTTTAAGAGTACTAGGATGTGAAGCACAGCAATACTGTATGCACTGACCATTATATGCTTATATGCACCATTCCTCTCATATCTGCAACTTAAAACAACAATATTCATCCCTTAGCCTCCAGGCACAAATTCTTAAAGCCCCTGTGCAAAGTACGTGATGACACACATGAGTGGAGGTTCCCTCAGAAACAAAAGCAAACAGGGCTTTTATTTTCTGTATGCCGGACCAACTCCACCCTTAATATGCCCATGAATGCACTACCAGTGGACAGTGCAATTTTCTGATCCATCTGTTTTCTTGAGGGCAACTCATCCACAGTAGCCATTAATTCTGTAAATGTTTTGGATTGCAGAGTAAGGGGGAAATTTATTAAAGAGATCAGGAATTTGTTGGACTTCTCTGATTGGTCCTAGTGATATTCCCAGTCAGACGTTTGAGAGAAAACATGAATCATGCTTCGCTTCCCTTAGTTTTCGTATTTGTTTTTTTCCCAGCAATTTTTCCCCAAAATGCCACATTTTATGAGCCTAAGAGCTTTGTTCTGTTCACCTAAGTTTCAATTTACTTTAAAACTTTATCAGGTGCAGAAAATCAAATTATGTAAAGCAGAAATTAGAACTGCCAGAAACCTCTGAGGAACATAAAGATAGATTTTAGACAGAGGATGAACTAACTAGCTTGAATAGAATTACATCCAGCATCAGCCTGATGCCACCTGTGACACGAACCATTGGAGTAAAATTCAAGCTAAGTTTGCCGAGTGGGTAGACACTGATCCTGTGGTTGAGTGAGATACCTAGGTCATCAGGGGCACTCTTAAATTTGCCTTTTTTCTGACAAATTATGTTCCTTGAATGTGATCTTTTATTGCAAGCTTCTCTTCTTTCTGTTCTTTAAGTCTCTTGTGAAGGTCCCAGTCTAGATGTGATATCAGCCCTGCTACTCAGGGGAAAAGCAAAATAAATTTTTAAAAGAAGCCTAATGAAGTAAAGGGCCTGACAGCCATAAAACACTGACTTCTTGATATTTTTCTTATTGTGTCATTAGAAGTCCCATTTCTGCCTATCCTTTCCTATACAATTAAGAGTTCAGTTTCGCTTATAAAGGATGTAACATATTAATAATCCCTCAAACAGCAATCAAGCAATAGATGTTCAGCAACTCTCTCAGTTAGTGATCATCTGCTGAGCTGTTTTACTGTGAATGAAGAGATTACCAGGTGTACTGCGATTTGAAGTTTCTTGGCATACGTACTTAAAGATGTAAATAATATGAACAGCACCAAGACGTAATTACCACCTGACACAGCACACCTTGTCCTTTGGACAGAATCCTATTGATTCCAGCCTGACTCAAATTAATGTAAGTGGAGAAAAAGCTTCAGGCTCACTTTTTCCTCGTGTCATCTCTATGCTTTTATAGTAATTTCTATGAATACGCTGTAAATAATTACCAAACTTTCTACTTTGTGACCCATACCTAACTAGCCTTGTTTCTGTCTATAATACATGGTGCATGTGGCTAATCAGGACCCTAGTGTGTTATTGATTTCACTTGAAGATCCTTTTTTTTGGACATTGCAGTTGCACTTAATATATTCCAGAGAGATTGCGGGAACCTCAGCCTCTGGATTCAAGCAGCAAAAGTTCAGGGAAGTGTAGGTCTCAGGCATATACCTATTAGTACTGTGAAATTAATTGGGTTTGTTTTTCCAAAAAATAAAAGCTTTCACATTAATTTAATGCTCATTCTAATTTAAAAAAAATCATCTAGAGCAGCGTGAAACAGGTTTATAGCATGAAAGCTCTCATCAAACATTTTAAAGATGAAGGGCTGATACGTGTCCTATCTCGCCTTGACAGTTACTGCACAGCATAATCTAGTGCTGCCAATCAGATCCAAACAAAGGAAACAGCAGTTGTCTGACAATGAATCACTTCTCACCTCAATTAATATAAATATTGAGTTTGCACAAGTAGACTTGACAGTTTGAGGCATGCCCACATTTTCTGTGTAACGAGTACTTAATGACTGATACTCAATACTTGGACCTGGCACTGGGGGTGAAGTCAACAGTTAAGAACTCTGTTTTGTGGAAGTGACTGAAGGCTCAGCAGAAGAATTCGGTGTCTTTTGTAGAAGTTTCGGAAATAACACGTAGCTGTAGATAGAAAGGCTCCTGCGGTGGACGCCTTCCTTGCATTTCTGAACTGAATTCTCTTTCCTTCAACCCCATCTCATTCATGTTTGCCTCATACAAATTCTCTAATCAATACATCAACTCTAGTAAATGCTCCCCAAAGCAAAGGATGCCTAAGCCACATCTACAGAGTATGTGAGCAAAGCCAAATCTGAGTACACAAGCAAGTGTGCTTATAGAAGTAGGAATTGATTCTAAAAGTTGTATTTATCCAGCAAAGAGAAGAAACGTATTGCATTAATAATACATCCAACAAAATTTTTCCTCTCATTTAACATGCTTTTGGATTATTTGCCATTCAGTTAGAACCACTTAATTCAGATGAAAAACCAGGGATCAGACCAAAAAAGCCCACTTTGACAAAACCTATTCAAAATAAAGTATCTGCCCAACTCCAACTCCAGATTAGCTCAAATCTGGCAAAGGCTGATCCTAGATACTGAAAGGCATGATTGTCTAATAGCATCTTATCAGACTTCCTAAAATGCTGTGGTGGTCTCATTTAATTTCCTAGACAGTGGACAAATTACTCCTAGCAACAGCCCTAGTTAGTCACCTCACCTTCTGTCCAGGGTCTTAATCAGCAAAGACATTAAAGTGCCTTGTGATCCTTCTTAAAGGGGTTCTTCTGGGTTAGGATTTGTTGACAAGGACAGGAAAGAAAGCTTTTAGTTTGGGTGTCTGAATGTACAAGAGAAATAGAGCTTCTGAGTAAAACAGAGTGGTTAGGACTGTTACATTGTCCAGAAAGGGTACCTGCAACTGAGTTTCAGTGTCTTTAAAATTCACCTCTCAAACCAATGCTGATAGACTTAATCAAGTAGTTTGATTTTCAGCAATCCCAAATACCCACTCTTGCTTTATTTGCAGGAGCAAACAGACAGCAAGTCTGTAAATTGGACCACTTAATTATGGGTATAAACAAATGTCTGTATTTTTCTTCAGCGTGGTCTGACTAGAGGGAAACACCCTTTCAAACCGGTGTCCGTAACCAAAACGAATGTACATGTGTGTACATGTAAGACAGAAAGAAAACCAGCAAGAGACCATTTATGTGGTTGGTAAGATTGTACAAGCAAGCTATTTATATTGGATATTTTGCTTTTACATTCCAGCTTGTGGTCACGGTACAGGTACACGTGCCTGCACAATAACATGTCACACACCAGCCTACTTTCCTTGCTCCATTTTTGTGGTCATAGCTTTATGCGTACATGTGTATCGAACTTCGGTGGTCACATATGAACTCTGAGAGTCTTCAGAGAAATAGAAAAACAGTCTTACCATGACAGAAGAGTTGCACAAGTATTATTCAGCTTATTGATCAGCAGGCCATGTGGTAACCTGACCTTCTTTAAGTCTCTAAATACGAGTAACATCTGCTGGCAGAAGCAACCTTAATGAGGTTGAGTAGAGGTCAGATAAAGCTGGATATATAGGAATAAAATGCAGATTTCTGACCATTAAGACAATTAGCCTTTTAAGAGCACAGAAAACAATGTAGTGGAATCTCTTTTTTTGCTAGAAAAAGAAACAAAGGTGTTTTAGAGATGGTCTGGACATATTTATAATATATGGGTTGAATCATTCATAAATGATGGGGCTCAATGAGAAACCCAAGAAGGGATATTCAGTAGCCTTTGCTATGTTCAAGGTCCAAGTTAAGGGCCACAACCGGCTATCCAGAGCATTTGGATTTGGGGGATTTTACCATGATTCTCACAAACTGAAGGTTTCACAGAAAAAGCCAAGGCCAGGAGGTAAACAGCTGTGTAAGAAAGTCCCGCTTTCTTTCTTACTTTTCTTTCTACACGTTTTTTTCTTGCCTATTCTCTTACAGCCACCACACTCTAGAAATGAGGAACTGGAAGAAAGTAGGTTATTCCCACAGATCAGGGGAGCAGGATTACACCACAGACTGCATGATATGTCCCAGATGTTTGTCTGATGTGTTCTTAAAAAATTCCTGTACAGGAGAACTCCATGCTTCTGTGAAGTTGGTTCCAGTGTTATGCTGCATTTACAATCAGACTGTTTTTCCTAAGATTTACTCTAAATTTAAGTGGTGAATTAGGCAATTACTTGAAGAGGTAGATGAAATATTCTATAAACAGTTGCAAGAAGTCTCAAAATTCCCAGCCATTGTTCTTGTGAGGGGCTTCAGCTTTGCACATGTCTGGTGGAAATTCAATACCAGTGGAGAGGAAACAGTCTAGGAAGTTCCTGGAGTGTGTGAAAGACAACTTCCTCACACAGCTGGTGAGAGCAAGCAAGGGAGGATGCCGCTGGACAGCAGCTGAACATGAGCCAGCGTGTGCCCAGGTAGCCAAGAAGGCCAATGGCATCCTGGCCTGGATCAGCAATGGTGTGGCCAGCAGGACCAGGGCAGGGATTGTCCCCCTGTACTGGGCACTGGTGAGGCCACACCTGGAGTGCTGTGTCCAGTTCTGGGCCCCTCAGTGCAAGAAAGACATTGAGGGGCTGGAGTGAGTCCAGAGAAGGGAACAGAGCTGGGTCAGAAGCACACATTTTATGAGGAGCAGCTGAGAGAGCTGGGGGTGTTTAGTCTGGAGAAAGGGACGATCAGGGGTGACCTTATCAGTCTCTACAACTGCCTGAAAGGAGGCTGTAGCCAGGTGGGGGTTGGCCTCTTCTTCCAAGCAACCACTGACAGGACAAGAGGAAATGGCCTCAAACTGCACCAGGAGATGTTTAGATTGGCTCTTCGGAAAGTTCCATTCATCATAAGGGTTGCTGAATATTGGACCAGGCTGTCCAGTAGTGTGGTGGCATCACAGTCCCGGGGGGCATTTAAAAGACGTGTAGATCTAGCACTTGCCACATGCTTTAGAGGTGGACTTGGCAGTGCTGGGTTAATGGATGGAGCCAATGATCTCAGAGGTCTTCTACAATTTAAACAGTTCTATAATTCTATGGCTTCATGTCCTACCCTTTGTGGAAGAGGGTAAAACTGATTTCAGCTTTCTTTAAAATAAATCCTACAATTTATTTGTAGAATAAATTTGTGCTTGCAAAGTGTTAACATCTTCCTTCTGTCTCTGCTCCCTAGCCTAAACAAGCCCAGTTCTCTTAACCTTTCTCAGAGGTTCAGGCTTTCTAAACCCCATATCATCTTGTTGCAGTTATCATAAAATGCAGCACCCAAATCTGGATGAAGTACTTCAGCTGAGGTTGCACCAGTGCCAAGTAGAGCAGAATAATTACCTCTCTTGTCTTATACCCAGCACCCCTGCTAATGTATCTCAGAGTGACATTTGTCTTTTCTGCAAGAGCATCACATTGTTGTGAAGAGAGGCTTGAAAACGTGACCCCAGAAGTTTAAGAATCCAAAAGGCACATAAAAAGAAGCAGGAGGCAAGGGTGGGGGTGGAGGTGGGGATGGGGATGGGGATG
>VZRR01011086.1:0-16706 GCA_013398015.1 Oreocharis arfaki
CAGGGATTTGGGATGTGAGCACCGAATATTTGGGATGTGACCACCCAGGATTTGGATCCGTGCCTAGAGAGACTGCTGCTCTCAGTTTTCCCACAGGGAATGCTGCCATCAGTTTTCCCAGAGGGAACGCTGCCATCAGTTTTCCCAGAGGGAACGCTGCCATCAGTTTTCCACCTCAGTTCCCCACTGGAAAGGACCCGTTTGTGCCCAGGGGTGGCTGGAGGGGAGGAGAGACTTCCCTCGGGTGTGGCGTGAACCCGCCAAGATCCTGAGCCCGCTCCTGTATCCCGGGAAACCAGCGCTCCCTCCTCTCCCGCCTTTTCCTTCCATCCCTGCTCCATCTGCTTCCCTAAGCCGGGCTTAGAGGAAAGCCCAGCCCTAAAGGCCTCTGGCTGCTGCCGGGGGCTGTGCTGATGGAAGGGGTTTCCCTCTGTTCTGGGGTGGTGGCCGCGTTCCCCCTTCTCTTTTCCAAGCCCTCTTTCCGTGCTCGTGACTTCCAGTCGGGATTCATCAGCATTCCCGTTGGGAGCAGCTGCTCTGGGAGTCGGGAGGCCGCGACTGCGGGGCCCGGTGGTGGTGACAGAGGAACGTCAGCGCTCCTGCTGGGAATTCTCCCCAGGGAAACTCAGCTGTGCCCAGCTGGGCTCTTCCCGCTCCGTTCCCGGCTCCAAAGGGGCCCAATCCCATATTTTAGGAGACGTGGAAGAAACTCCGCTGTAAAAATGTGTGGTGTGACATCCCTCCCTCCCTCCCTCTTCTCTATCCAACTTTATTTTCCAGCCTCTGACTCCGGAATGAATTCCTGAGTTTATCCTGAGGAACAATTTAATCAGGAATCCTGAGGAGCTTTTAATCAGTCCAAAATTGGCATTTTAAAATTCGATTCCCTGAAAAAAATTGGATTTGTTTCGTTTTGTGAGTTGGATTTAGGGAAGGAATTCCTGGCTGGGAGAGTGGGGAGGGGCTCGGATGGAATTCCCAGAGCAGCTGTGGCTGCCCCTGGATCTCTGTGCACATCTGGGGTTGGGGATGGATTGCCCTCGGGCCCCTTCCAACCCTGACCGTTCCGTGCTCTTCCCTCGCAACTCTAACTTTCCAAAAAGCTTGGAAAACATTGGAAAATTTGGAATCAATCTGGCTGTAAAGCTGCCCAGAGTCTGGAAAATCCCCCGGGAGCGAGGGGAGAGGAATGGAACCGCTGGGGACCTGGAGAGCTCAAAGTTCCAGCTCGCCCTGGGTTTTACCAACCAGAGAGGCCCCCAGAGCCCAGCTCGGAGATAAACCGGAATTCCCTGCATCCATTGTTTTCTCACGGATCCCTCAGCACAGGCTATTCCGAGATCCCAAACCCCCAGACGGAATTCCCGCCGTTATCCCAGCACAAAGCCCATTTCTCACGGATGAGGTCCCCATCTCTTTTTTCGGGAGGCATCCAATCCATTTTTTTTTTTCCCCCCGGGGTGGAGAGGAGTCTGTGCTAAATTTAAGGCCCAGACAGGAGTAAATCCATCATCCCAAAGCCACGGGCCTGGGCGCGCCCCGAAATTCCCGGTGCCGCTCCGAGCGTTTCCAACTGGGGCGCCGGTAACGCGATACCCGCACGTGCCGGGAGACGGATCCGCCCGGGATATTCCTGGATACAAACCCCGGATTGTGGCTGTGGGATTCCCGAGCGGGCTCTCGGTAAGGGATCCTTCCCCCAGCTGACGTCAGCGGGGCGGCTCGGTTTCCACCGGCCGAAATTCCAGGTCTCTTTGCCGTGTCTCCCCCGGGGGGGGCTGGGGATGCTGGGAGAATTTGCGTCGTTCCCGCTTGGAAAAATAGCACCAAGGGCCGGGAAAAAAAGGCAGCCCTGCTTTTCCCAGCTCCGGGATCAGGGGCACAAAAGGGAAGATGCCAATGGAGGTTGGGGTTTTGTGAGCCCCGGACTTGTTGGGTTCGGATAACTCTGAATCAGACCTGGGAATGTGAGGCTTGGATGTCCTTTTCCCTTTGGTTTTAAGCTGAAAGGACAGCGGATTGAGATTGGATTTGGGGAAGGAATTCCTGGCTGGGATGGAATTCCCAGAGAATTCCCCTGGATCCCTGGCAGTGTCCAAGGCCAGGCTGGACGGGGCTTGGAGCACCCTGGGATAGCGGGAGGTGTCCCTGCCCATGGCTGGGATGGGACTGGATGATCCTTAAACTCCCTTCCATCCCAAACCATCCCAGATCTCCGTTGGGAAGCGGCTGGAAGGAAGGATCCTCCTCCCGCTGATGGAATGAACCCGGGGAGAAATCCTACTGTCAGGGCATTCCTGATTCCCGAGAAAAGTGGGATGAACCAAGCTCAGCAATGGCCAGGAAAGCCCAGCTTTGGTGCCAGAGCCGGGATAGTCCGGCCTAAAGCCCCAACAACACGGACAGAGGTGGGAAGTTGGGATCACGGGATGTTGTGGGTGGGCAGGGCAGGGAGCGGCTCCTAGGGAAAGAGGTGACCCCAAAATCGTGGCGTGGTCACCTGGGGATGGCTGGGAAGGCTCAGCTCAGGGAATTGGCTCTTGAGCCGGGCCCAGGGAGAGCAAGGGCTCAGGCTGGTGGGGACAACTCCAATGCATCTTGTCTCCCGAAAAAAACTCCGAAAAATAGGGAATGGCGTTTTCCAGCATGCAGCCAGAGCTCCGGGCAGCATCTTCACAGCTGTGCCCAAAATTCCCGATCAGGAATGGTCACAATTGAGAACATTCCCTGATGGCAGAGCTGGGAGATTTCCTGAGCTTTCCAGAGCCAGAAAAAAATTATTCCTTTCGCCTCTGATTTCCGGAGTTTTCCTTCTCTCGTTTTCTGATGGAAAATCCCGGCTGACTTGCAGGAGAAAAGTGCGGGAGGCACTTGCCTGGCTCAGCTTTCCCTTCCCGGTATTCCCACACCATCCTTATCCCACAGTCCCAATTCCAGGCTGGTCGGAGTCGGAAGGGACCTTAAGGACCATCCACAACCCCATGGGCCAGGAACCTTTCCCCATCCCAGGCTGCTCCAAGGTTTATCCTCGGACCCTTCCGGGGATGGGGCATCCCGTGACTCCTGCTCCAGCCTCACCTTCTCCCAGCTCTCCGACACCCCCGTGATTCCAGCGGAATTTTTTCCCCTCTGTTCCCTGTTGGCAGCCAGGTGGGGGCCCGCAAAGCAGGAAGTGAGCGCTGTCTGTCGGAATCCCTGCGCCAACCCCATCCCAAAAAAAGCTCTGTTTTCATCCAGGCAGAAACTCGCCCCTTGTTTTACGGGCCCGTGGACGGGCACCGGCCTCGTTTTGGAATCCACAGGGAATTTCTGGAAAAGCTTTCAGCCGGGACGGTGAAACGCAGGGAGATATTTTTGGTGCGGGGCTGTTGGGGTGGTTTGTTTCCCTTCCCATAAATCACGAGGATCTGCCTTTGTCCGTGCTGAAAAGGTCACAGGGAGCCGGGAATTTTGGCCGTGCTGGCGGGATCAGCACATCCTTCATCCTGGAAAAGGTGACGGAGTCTCCGGTGGGGGGTCCCCGTCCTTTTGCAGGAGATCCTGGTGATTGATGAGTGGCTTTTTTTAGGGAAAGCAGCAGCAGCAGCAGGAGGAAATAAATCCCAGCTCCCGCCAGGTGATCCATGATTCCCACCGCAGAGCTCTGGCTCCAGCACGGAGCGCTTGGAAGCAAAACTCGGTTGCAACACTTTTAAGGAGGCCGTGGCTCATCGGGAACATCCGTCCCCGCCTAAGCCGGGCCGTCGGCTTTGTGAAGCCCGAGTTCACGGGGAAAAAGCCAGGGACTGGCGCCGGGAGCAACAAATCCCGGGAAAGGCCGGCGGAGAGGATGCTGAGGAGCGGGAGGAAGGCGAGCGAGCCCCGTTGGGTGGCGGAGCCGCTCCCTGTGAGCTCATCCCGGGCTCCCTTTACGGCCTCCCAGGGAAAAGAGGCACTTTTAGGGAATGATTTAGGGAATGATTCATGGCCCTGTTTACGTGTCTGGCTCAGGAGGAGATAAATCACTGCTGGCACCGCAGGCACCGCCGGCTCCAACAAACCAAACCCTGCCGGGATCCGCTCGGGATTTCGCTCGGGATTAAACTCCTCCGGCCGCGTGTGGCCCCGGCCCAGCACCAGCGCAGGGATGGGGCTCATCCCACACCCAGGGATAATCCGGGATGAAGGAATGGGGCAGCCCGCGGGTCTGGGTGCTGCTCCAGAGCCAGAGGGGTTCCCCAGCCGTCACTCATCCCGCCAGGAATACAAATCCCAGCTATTTTCAGCAGATCTGGGCTGGCACGGACACAGCCCGAGGTGCCCGGTTCCAGGGGGATCCGCACGGATCAGCTGGATCTTCCCAAAACGGGGTTTTGAAAAGGCTTTTGGTGATTTAGACGTGTCTGGTGTTTTTAAAATGTGATTCCAAACAGAGTTACAGCTGGGAACATAAGTGTGGAAGGGATAGAGGATGGGTTCGATGGGATACTGGGAAGGAATTCCTGGCTGGGAGGGTGGGGAGGGATTGGAATGGATTTCCCAGAGAAGCCGTGGCTGCTCCTGGATCCCTGGCAGTGCCCAAGGCCGGGTTGGACACTGGGGCCTGGAGCAGCCTGGGACAGTGGGAGGTGTCCCTGCCCATGGAATGGGGTGCCACTGGACGATCCTCAAGGACCCTTCCCACCCAAACCATTCCCTGATCCCACGATTCAGCGGTAGGATGCGTTGCTTCCTCCGATAATCTCCCTCACCGCACTCCGTCATCCCATGGCCTCCGGGGAGATCTGTCTCAGCCTGGTTTTCCCTGTGTTTGTGGACAGTCTGGGGCGGCAGTGCCCCCCGGAATTTGGGTCACTCGTGGATCGGGAGCGGGGGGGGCTGACTCACGGAGCAAAGGCGTCACCACCTGCAGCCTCGTGTCTCGCGGGGAAGCATCCAGGGGGTTTTTCCAAGCAAACCCGACAGGGAGGCAAAAATAAGAAACCTTCGGGGATTGACCGGACCGAGGCATTTGTTGTTCCAAGAGAGGGATGGAAACCAGGAGCTGGAGTCGGACCGGGAGTCTGGAGAGACAGGAAGTGTCCAAGGACGGGTTGGACAGGGCTTGGAGCCTCCTGGGATAGTGGGAATTGTCCTTGCCCACTGCAGGGGTGGCACGGGATGATCCTTGGGGTCTCTTCCAATCCAATCCGTTCCGTGCTGGTGCCGGGTGTTTGGATTCTCCGAAGCCAACCCACAGCGCCTTTCCCAAACTTGATTCCCTGCACGTGGCTGGGATTCCTGCCCTGGATAAGATCCAGAACCAGGATCCTTCCCAACCTCGGCCAGGGAACAGCCCGTGTGACACCAGGCCTTGTTTGGGTGGCATCCAGGCTCGGAGATGACCCCTCCCACCCCAAATCCTCCTTTTCCTGCCCTGACCGCCAAATTTTCAGGATATGGAGCTCATGGATGTCAATTGATGGGCACAGCCCCCACCTCCACCACGGCAGCTCCCCATCCTGAGGGACAATTCCCTGCCCAATTCCGTGCTGGAATGTGTCCCTGCTGTCCCTGGTGTCTCCTGGGACGTGCCCACGCGGATGATCCGTGGATGATCCCGAGGGAGCAGCTGTTGGCACCGGGAGCTCCCCGAGGTTCCCCCGCTCCCGGCTGTGGCTCCTGGCGCTCGGAGCAGCGGGAATGTGGCCCGGAGCCCACGGTGCCCCACGGCCTTGGCACAGCATTCCCAGGGCACGGATTCCGCGTCTCCCTGCCCGTCCAACCCCGCCAGCAGGCGTGACCTGGCGGGAGTCGATCCCGAATCCCTGCTGGGGCAGCGGGGAGGGACGTGGGATTGACCATTCCGGCAGAAATATCTCGGGAGCGTCCCCTGAGCCCCTCTGGGGACATCAAGGATGGGAAGGGGCAGTTTCGCTTCCAGCTAAAGTTCCCCGGATGGGAGGGGAGGGAAGAAGGGAGGGCTGCTCCAGGTCTGTGCCTCGGGATGAGGGAATTGCTGGGGTTAGGATGCAGCTGGATGTCCGGCACCGGGAACACGAATGCTCCAGGGGAAGGAGCGGGTTGTCCTGACCTGGAGGATTTGTGGTATCCCAGGACTCCGAGCTGCAGCAGAGAAGCCGTGCCGAGATTTTGCCTCTCTCCCCCAAAATTCCTGGGCTGCCTGAAGCCTCGGAGTGATCCCGTGTTGGTTCCCGGTCAGGGCTGCTGGAAGGTGAGGAGTTGGTGTTTCGGAAGGAGGAAAAACCAGGAAAATGGAGGGAAAAAAAAGGAATCAATTCCAGCATGATCCGGAACAGCTGCGTTGGGAATTCAGCCAAACCTCTGGATAATTTCCCCATGGAAAAGCTGGAATCTCCAAGCCATGAGAGTCAGGAATCACCTCCAGCTGCCATGGAAGCCCCGGGAGCAATCCCGAATTTCTCGGAGTCTCTCACAGATCGGCTTGTCCAGCTTAAATTCAACCCTGCCTTGGTCTAGGTCTAGTCCTTGATCTCGAGCTTAGCTGAGTCAGGCTTGGCTCACCTCATGGGAATTACGGAGGAGTGGGAATGGCTCCAGTTAGGCCAGGCCTTCTCCAGACCAGAGGGGAGACCAGGATGGGATTTATGGGAATATCGGAGACATTTCCATTGGGATGGATCGTTCCCGAAGTGCGGAATGTGAGGGGTGTCGTTTATGATCCGGGAACAGAATTCCAATCCCTGCTGGTGCCGCTCCGTGCTCCGATCCCTGGGAATGTTCTCCTTGCTGGGAAGTCGGTTTTCCCACAGCTCTTGGGTCCCACCTCGTTCGCTCCAGGGGTGGAAAGCGGGAAATCCTTCGGGAGAGACGAAGGTTCTCCCTGACTTCCTGTTCCTGGAAAGGCGCCGTAAATCCCCGTTCTCCCGGGTAAACGGCAGGTGCTGGCTGCAAATCGTGGATTCCCAATCCCTGGAAGTGCCCAAGGCCAGGCTGGACGGGGCTTGGAGCACCCTGGGACAGTGGGAAACGTCCCTGCCCAGGGGTTGGAATGGGGCGATCCTCAAGGTCCCTTCCATCTCAAACCGTTCCAGAATCTTATTTTCCCTTTTCCCTTCTTTCTCCTGCGCCCCCTTTCCCCTTCCCGGCGATCACCCTGTGCTCTCCCAGCAGATCCCAGCATTCCTGGCCCCCAATCCCAACAAATCTGTTTGCCAGGGAGCTGCTGCCAGGGAAGCAGCGCGGGAAGGACCCCGTTATTCCCGAGAACGAGGCACAAAAATGAGGATGAAACGGGACCTCCCCGGGGACATTCCGGGTGTGCTTTCACAGCTGGAACATCAACCAGGGAATGGGAATTCCACAGGACATCCTCATCCCACCCCGTGGACTCTGGAGGGGCAAGGAAAGGCGGGGGGAAAAGGGGTCCAGATGGATTTGGCAGCCTCGGGATAAAGTTGCTGCGTCCCCTTCCCTTTGGCATTTCCGCTTTCTCCGGACGAGGAGGGAAAAGCGACATTCCCAGGGCTTTTCCCCACCAGGAGTTCTTACTTCCCAGCAAAACCCAGCACTGGGGAGAGGGGAGGAGACGGCTGAGCAAGAGGAGCAGGTGGGATTCAGGCTGGAAAACTGGGAAGGGCGGGGAGGAGCCTCCGTCCTTTCCAGGTGCCCCTGGGGTGGGACTGCAGGAAGGAAGGGAAAAGCGGCGCCTGTGGAGTTCCCAGGCTCCTGCATCCCGCGGGATGAAGCGATTCCTCGGGGAAACTGAACGCCGGGAAGCTCAGCGCCAGGAATTTCTGCTGGGGAAACTCAGGGGAGGCTGGTTTAAAGGGATTTGCTGGCGGCTTTTCAGAGGGATTTTCGGAGGGATTAAGTCTGCGGGGACAGGATAACCTCGACCTCTTCCTCCAAAACAGCTGGATTTGGGAGCTGGACCTGGCTGGGACGATTCCTGCCTTCCCTGGGATGCTCCCCTTGCTCCCAGAGTTTCCATCGGCAAAAAAATTCCTCCTCAAAAATCTTCCCGGTGCTCCTGAGCCAATTAATCGGGAAAAAAAAAAAAAAAAAGGGATTTGGGAGGGGAAAAAAAAAACCACCCAAAAAGGCTGATCCAATTTATTCCAGGAGCTGGTTTGAAGGTGGAATAAATTCCGGCCGCTCTGGGCAGGTGAAGGCTGCAAGAGGAGCTCTGAGGGAATAGCTCAGCTGGGTAAATCCCATCCTGGATATTCCCAGTTTTCCAATCAAGGCAGGGATTGTTGGGAAAAATACATCCCGGATTTATTCCTTTCTGTTGGTTAAAGGGGTCCTGCCGGATGAGAGGGGTGGGGTTTTTTTCGGGATAAAAAGGTGAAGGCTCGTGGGAATTCAATAAAAGGGGAGGGAAATGTTAAATATGGGAACCTTGAGGAGGTTTTGGCTCTGGGATTCACTGGGATGAAAAATTCCCAGAGCCTTTTATCTCCTTTTTCCTTGTCCCGAGCAGCAAGTGCAGGGAATTACTGGAATACACGGCGTTGGGCTGGAGCAAATTCTGGATGTTAACGTGGATTTTGGGATCCTCAGCGTGGCATGGGAGGTCCGTGGCTTTAAAAAGAGAGGAAATCCATGGATATTGATGAAATTATCTCTTTTTTGGCCGATTTTCCATCCTAGCCCGATTCCAGGAGGAGACGCTTGCTGGGTGTCACCTCTCAGCTTTGGGGCAGCGGCAGTTTAGGACATTCCTGTCCCTGGAATTTGCATCCAGGCTCCGGATTTTCCCACCTCCTGCCGGATTTTGGGCTGTGATAATTTTGCCTGCTCCCGGTTCGGATCACCTGCTGGGATTCGTTGGGATTTCTTAAAATTCTTGTCCTTCTTGAGTCCAAAACCCTGCAAATAGGGGATGAACTTCCCTCCTTCCTCCGTATCCTGCGGACATCTCATCCCAGCGCCTCCCATCCCTGTTTTCCCTCCCATCCCGAAGGATCCAAATTCCCTCCCAGCAGCTCCCGCTCATCCCCAGCTCCCGCAGCCCCACCTGGGCACTCCTGGAAGTGAAGCCGCTTTCTTTTGCTTCCCGGGAATCTCCGGATTCCCCAAAAATTGGCACAAACAATTCCTAACGGTTTTAACAAGGCCGCGCCTCCCCCCACCCCGGCATTTTTTGGGTTCGGGTGTTGGGATCGTTTTTCCAAGGGGAAGCTTTGTCCAGCCAGAGCCAAACGCGCCTTGGATCAGGGAGGCGTCGCAAGGAAAATATTCCCGTGGATTCCTCTAACCTCGGATAGCTGGGCTGGGAAGAGGAGCAGGGAAGCTCTGCCTTAAAAATCAGGAGATCCTGGGCAGGAAAATCCGAGGAAAATCAGGAAAACGTGGTGCTAGGGAGTTAAAGTTCCCCCCAGCAGCTGGAAGATCCAAAGGTGCTCCGGGTTTTCCAGCCCCGGGTGTTTGCGCTGTCCCACCTGCTGCCCCAAATCTGAGGATTCCAGGGTTGGATAATCCTCAATCCCTGGGGATCTTCCAGCCCCGTGGAGGCACTGAAATGTCCCCACGAGGAGTTGGGACAGAGGGAATGACAAGTTCCGAACCCCCAGCTCCCAGCCCGGCTTTCCCTGGAAGTTCAATGGGGTTTCTCCAGCACCGTTCCATCGTTTTCCTAAAAGCTTTTGAGAACTGATGTCTTCAGATCCCAGGATTCAGTGAAAATCTCTGTTTTAATCCATAAATTCATTTACATTCACATTTCAACCCCTTTGGCCGAGGGGAAACCCCCAAAGCCAGGCCCTAAATGGATTTTTTTATCCTTTAAACCGTTTTTTTGGGAGGAGAGGAGGGAATGTGGGGTCGGTTTTGGTGGATTTTTTTAGGGACCAGGCAGGTTTAGGAAATCAAACCTGAGCTGAGCTCGGAGCTGCCTCTGCCCAGCTCCAGCCCCAGCCACTTGGAGATTTTCCCGTTTTTATTTCTGGGAACGAAAACGTGTTTTCTGTGCAGCCGAGGCCCGAGCGTGCTTGGGACGAATCCCTCGGAATTCCTGAGGTCCCATCCCCTCTAAATCCAGCCCAGCTCCTCCAGCTTCGGCGGCATTGCTCTGGCTTCGTACGGATCCGAACGCCAGCAGGAGCTGACCCCGAGCTTTTCCTGCTCCTGGTCCAAGCTGAAAACGAGGGACGGTGCCTCAAACGCGGACAGGCCGAACATCTGGGAAGGGCTGGAATTGTTCCCGTTAACGCGGACGCGGTTTGGAAGCGCCTCCCGCTCGTGAAGGGTTTTGATTTGTCCTGGGTTTGCTCCAAGGACACGAAAACCCAACTCCCGTTTGACTCCCAGACCCTTATCGGGTTGAACTCGGCGGCTGCGAGGCCGTTGCCCCCCCGTTGTTCCCGCCGGGAACTCGGATCCCGGGTTGTTTGGGAGCTGGGATGCGTTTAACCCTTGCTGTGCCATCCGGAGGGAGTTTTTGTCGGGAGTTGATCGGCCCTCAGCTGGCTCCTGTTGCCGGCTTGGCGGAGGGAATGGGCTTGGAAGGAGGGAAGGAGCCTGGATTCGGGATAGGGGTGGCTTGGGGAGTGCAGGGAAATCATGGAATGGGTTGGGTTGGGTTGGAAGGGACCTTCAGGATCATCCCATTCCCACCTCCTGCCCGTGGGCCGGGGCACCTTCCACTGTCCCAGGGTGCTCCAACCTGGCCTTGGGCACTGCCAGGGATCCAGGGGCAGCCACAGCTTCTCTGAGAATTCCAGCCCAGCCACGAATTCCTTCCCAATATCCCATCCAGCCCTGCCCTCTGGCAGTGGAAAGCCATTCCCTGTGTCCTGTCCCTCCAGGCCTTGTCCCCAGTCCCTCTCCAGCTCTCCTGGAGCCCCTTTGGGCCCTGCAAGGGGCTCTGAGCTCTCCCTGGAGCAGAGGGGTGGGAGATGCTGTCAGCTCCCAGCCCTGCCCAGGGGAGATCCCTCCGCACATTCCTGGGATCCAGGCAGGATTTTATGGAGCTGACGCCTGCAGATGGAACCTCTGTGCAGAGGAGGAAGCGGCACAGGAGGCCGGAATTCCTAAGAGGAGAGGAATCCTTGTCACGACTGATTTACTGGGAATGTTTTCCTCCGGGATAGCAGCCTCACCCCTGCAATCCGGGACGCTCCATCCCAAAATTACCCCACTCCCACGCGTGGATGCGCACGGCGGGATCCGTCCCGGCTTCTCGCTCCTCCTTTGCCACGTCCGCGGATGATAACTCCACGGAGTTCCTCGGGACACGACCGCAGAGCGAACCGGGACTCGCGGGGCGAGGCTGAGGGAATTGCGGACGCGGAGCAGGGTTTGGAACGGGAATGTCACCCCTCTGTCCCCTCCCCGCAGGTGGATGCCGACGATGTCATCACCAAGGAAGAGCAGATCTTCCTCCTGCTGAAGGCCAAGGCCAAGTGCGAGCGCCACCTCAAAGCCAAGGTGCCCAAGGTGCACGGTGAGTGTTCCCGAATTCCCGGCCGGGGCCGGACCCTTCCCTGCTCCACCCAGCCCTTCCCCCGGCCCCGCTGGCGGAGCTCGGAGCGGGGAGGCAGCCGGAGCATCGCGGAGCGTTGGTTTTTCGGGATGGGCCGTGGGGAGGAGGTTTCAGCACCGCGGGGGGTTGGAAAGCGATGTCGTCCCGGACTTGTTCTGCTCCAGAATTCCCAATGCTGGGGGTTCAGGAGGATGCGGGAGTTGTGGAGTCGTAGCCCCCGATCGTTCCACCCAAGGCACAGGAGAGAGCAGCGACCACCAGCTCTCCCGGGATCGTGGAATTCCAGAGTGGTTTGGGATGGAAGGGACCTCAAAGATCCCATTCCAGGGGCAGGGATGCCTTCCCACTATCCCAGGGTGATCCAGCCGGGCCTTGGACGCTGCCAGGGATCCAGGGCCAGCCACAGCTTCTCTGGGAATTCCAGCCCAGCCACGAATTCCTTCCCAAGATCCCATCCAGCGCTGCCCCCTGGCACTGGGAAGCCATTCCCTGTGTCCTGTCCCTCCATGCCTTGTCCCCAGTCCCTCTCCAGCTCTCCTGGAGCCCCTTTGGGCCCTGCAAGGGGCTCTGAGCTCTCCCTGGAGCCTTCCCTTCTCCAGGGGAACATTCCCAGCTCTCCCAGGCTGGCTCCAGAGGTGCTCCAGCCCTTGGAGCAGCTCCATGGATTTCTCCAGACTTGTTCCAGAGGAGAGCCACTGTTCCGAATCCTATTCCAAATCCCAAAAATCCTTTGCAGCAGCCATAAGGGAAACCAAACATCGCTCCGAGACCTTTCTCCTTCCACTCTCCCTCTCTCCTCGCAAAGGCCCGAGCTCAGCTGAGCCTCTTCCTTCTCCTTTCCTTTCTATTTTCGGGCTGGAAAATCATTCCCAGCTGTGGGGCTGGAGGGAGGAGGAAGCGGGGAACTCGCTCATGTGGGGAGCGAAGTCCTCACCCCCCGGCTGGTTCCTTTCCTCACATTCCCAAGTGTTAATTCCCGCCGAGCTGAGGGACCTCGCCCCTGCCCAGGGGTGGGTGTCCCATCCCGCTTCCCTCGATTTCCCGGGAAAACGGGACAACCCGCCATGTCTGTGCAGCTCAGCTCTCTCCTCCCTCAGGGGCCGCTGTGGGAAAACCGGGAATCGTCCCCAAACCCGGCTTCGCCACCTGCCCGCCTGGTGCAGGAAAAGGCCAGCGGGGGGAGGCCGCCAAATCCCGGTTTTCCTTTGATCCCGAGCCTCCTGTTTTCCATCAGGAAAACCTCAAGCCACATCCTCTGCTGCTCCTTTGTCCCCTCACCCCGCGCCCAATTAACACCTCGTTAATGAGCACATGCGCGGAGGCATTTCCTGCTGCTGTCCCCCTGCCCACCTGGGCCCGCTCCAGCACCCCTTTCCCAGCTTTTCCGAGGCAGGATTTGGGATCGACATCCCCCCCGTTGTGGGCAGGGATAGGGATGTGGTTGACGGACGGATTTTGGGCTCTTTCCCTACGAAAAAAAGCGAAGGAAGCAAATCCCAGGGATTTGGTGCTAGGGATGTGGTTGACGGACGGATTTTGGGCTCTTTCCCTACGAAAAAAAGCGAAGGAAGCAAATCCCAGGGATTTGGTGCTGGTTCGAGAGCTGGGGCTGGGGCTGGAACAGAAAAATTCCGACCCGTGGCGGTTTAATCCCACGGACACAAATCCTGCCTCTGGAAAAAGCTGCTCCGAGCTCCTCAGGCTCCTTGCTCCATCCCCTACGGCAAATCCGATCCCAGATATTCCGAGAGGAGGAATCACCTGGATTTCAAGGCTGTAAAGACTTCAAGCGCTCCTCAGCGGAGGGGAATCAGATCCAATTAATCTGCACTAATCCAGAGGCAGAACGAATTCCCGCTCAACCTTCCCCAAGGAATGGGGTTTTTTCTAGGATTTGGCAGCCCAGAAATTCCCTCTAGGAGTTCCCAAACAAAGCGGGGATTTGCCAGACCGCCCCCGAGATGGTCTAAGGAGTTTGTGGTCCCAACAGAGGATTTTCCACTCTGGAAAAATCCTTCCCACTTTTCAGAAGAGCTGCCATCCACAGATTTTTGGGATTTCAGATGCCCTTGGACACAGGGAAAGGGGCGGGGTCCAGAGCTTTCCTCCTTGGCCGATGCGGAAATCGGGAGGCGGTGCCTGTTTTGGGATCAGGGACACCCAGATCCGCGCCCTCCTCATCCAGAGGGAAGAGGTCAT
The DNA here is from genome assembly GCA_013398015.1 of Oreocharis arfaki. Lineage (NCBI taxonomy): Eukaryota > Metazoa > Chordata > Aves > Passeriformes > Paramythiidae > Oreocharis > Oreocharis arfaki. Next base: position 13,628 of record VZRR01011086.1, read on the forward strand.
CCCCCTCCCTCTTCCCTCACTGCAGATCCCAAAGAAAAACCCGGGAAGAGCGACCATCTCCACAATTGTGACGCTCCAGCTCCTGTGGGCAGATAGGATTTAAAAAGGAAAAAAATTTACGAGGGAGAGTCGGGTTGGTTGGGAGCAAAACAAATCCTGGGTGGTTTTTCCAGTTGTTTTCCATGGTCAAATCCATGCTGGGCTTGTCATTCCGAAGAAGGAAAAAGGACAGGCTCACAGCCAGGCTGAAGTTTCGGGGAGATCCTCAGGAAAACACATCCCGCAGTTATCCAAGGACGGGATTCCTCCAGCCTTTCTTAGGGAGTTCGTGGTGAGGGAGAAGATCCACGTTCAGCTCACGCTGGAAGGGATCTGCCTGGAGAGCCAGAATCCCTCTTGGGATCATCCTGGAGCAGCTCCAATCCAGGCCCAGCCCTGCCCACAGCCCGGGGCTGTCGGATGTTTGGGAAAAGGAGAAAGCTCCTACTTGAAATTCCTGACCCGAGGCAACCAGGAGCAACCGGGGCTGGAGGGGGGAATCTCTCCTGGGAAACCTCCTCACCGCAGGGGTCGTAGGAAAAGAGTCTTTGGCCCCGTTCCGGACAGCGGGAACGTGTCTTGCCTGGCAGGGCTGAACTTCCGAAGGAAAGTCTCCGGGAACGGAAAGGTTCAAACCCTCTAAAATCCCGAACTTTCTTCAGCCGCTGTTTAGGTGCACAAACTCCAAATTCCCTTTTTCCTCCCCTCCTCCCTCCTCTAAAAAGGTTAAAATTCCATTTTACGGGGAGGATGAGCTCCCTCCTCTCCTCCTGGGGTGGCTCGCAGCGATCCTCTGGCCACCTCCCAGGTGTCCCTGAGCCCTGGCCCCTGATCCGTGTGGCTCCCGCGTGGATCCGTGCCTGTGCTCCGGGAGCTTCCAGAGAGCCCCGTCAGGATCCGTGCGTCATCTCCACCTTTGGCTGAGGCGCTGGAGGGCTGGAGACCCAAAATATGCAACCAAAAAAAAAAACAAAAACCAAACCCCAAAACCCCTTCCCCCACAAGCATTTGGTTTCCTCCTTTTCTCTTTTTCTTTCCCCTCCCTTTTTTTTTTTACTCCCTTAAATTTAGTCTCCAGATGAAAGCCTTCAGGAAAGAACAGGAAACCCGAAAATTTCCCTTCTCCCCACACAAATATTCCATCCCAGCCCTGGTGGGCAGCTGATGCCACCCCAAAGTTAAACCTGGAAGGGGATGAAGTGAAATTCCCAACCCGGAGCCATCAGGCCTGATTTTTTTTTTCCTTTTTTTTTCTTCTTTTATTTTTTTTTTTCTTTTTTTAAATCCGTGAATTAAAAGCTTGTCTTTCCCTGGTTTGGAAAAGGAGATGGGGACATTCTGTGGGGAAAGAAGAGGGATTTTTGCACAACCCTGTCATTAGCAAAGGCCGTGGGCAACCCTCTCTCTGAGCCTCGAGGTGTTGCAGCTCCAAAACGGGTTGTTTTTTCAATAAACAAACTCATTTTTCCCCAGGAAAAAGGTGTTATTTTTAGTTGGGAATCTGGGTCTGTTTACCTGGCTTGGGCATCCCGGTTTGGCTTCATTGTCCCTAAAGGACCTAGACCTAATTCCAGGCTCTCCCCGGGCCTGAAGACCCCCAAAAATCTGCTCCTGGTTTCCTCTCCAGAGGCTCCAGCACCATTCCCTGATGCCAGGAGCTCCCAGAGGTTGGGAGAAGCCTCGGGTGCCTCAGAAATTCAGGGAGACAAAGGCATCCAAAGCCCTCAACACCCCAGCCCTCTATAAATCCATGGTTTTTCCTGCTCTTCCCATCTTCTCCCAGTTTCTGTCAGTCCTTGTGGATCGACAGTGCAGATGCGCCCCAAATTCCACAAAAAACCCCAAACCCTCCCCTGTGAACGTATTCCCGGCACAGTTTCGGCCTGGAAAAGCTGTCACTGCCCCAGTGGACACCACCTGGAGGGTCAACATGGACCAGGAGAGCTTTTGGGGTGGAATCACGGACCAGGAGAGCTTTGAGGACGGAATTATGGACCAAGAGACTTTTTAGGATGGAATTGTGGGCCAGAGGAGCCTCTAGGATGGAATTATGGACCAGGAGAGCTTTTAGGATGAAGCTATGGACCGGGAGATCTTCTAAGATAGAATTACGGACCAGGAGAGCTTTGAGGATAAAACTGTGGACTAGGAGACCTTTTAGGATGGAATTATGGACCAGGAGACTTTTTAGGATGGAATTATGGACCAGGAGAGGTTTCAGGATGGAACTACAGACCGGACTGTTCTTCTGGAGCGTGAGGGAGTTCAGAGTCATGGATACGGATCATGATGGGCTTGAAGGAGCTGAAAACGGGGTGCGGCCTCTACCTGCAGAGTTTTTTGGGCCAGGAATTCCCAGTGCTATTGAGGAATGTCCCACTGAGCAGCCAAATAGGTCCTGGAACACGTGGGAGGAATGGATCTCGGGAATTACGAGGGGCACCGGTGGTCTGTGGTTTGGGACTGTAAAGGAACATGGGGAAAGGGTGGAAAAACATTCCAAAGGGCGGCTGAACTCCAAGGCTAATTATCAACCTCATTTTAATTGATATCAGCGGTGTTACCCCCCTCTCCGAGGGAGGCCGGAGGGGTTCGGAAGGACTGGATGGGCTGGAATGAGGAAGGAATGGGACGTGCTGGAAGTGGCAGGTCGGGGGTTTCCCACGGGGTGTTGGAGGCTGCGTTTCCTTCTCCTGGGCTGGGAATGCAGGGGGTGGACGGGCACCACCGGGGTTGGCTGGCGAGGTGAGGAAGGTGTCTCTGCAGCTGGGTCGTGCCAGGAATTGTCCGGTGGCATTCCTGGCCCTGTGAATTCCCACTCTCTCCGGGATGAGCCAAGACACGTGACTTGGAGCAGCTCCCGGCCCCCGGTGGCCGTCCCCTCGGATGTCCAGTTCCTCCGGGGCTGAGCATGGAAGGGGCCTTCTCCCCATGAAACATTGGGGTGAAGGCCAGCAAAGGTCTTCGAGCAGACGCTGCCTCCATCCACGGCCATGGAACTTCCGCGGTGGGGCCAATGGAGCTGAGGAAGGGCCTGGAG
>VZRR01011088.1:0-132307 GCA_013398015.1 Oreocharis arfaki
AAATAAATAAATATTTTTTATTTGCAAGCACAAACTTACACTAATTCACCTTAATATGACTGTAGGGCATGAAAAGCCTTGATATGACCTTCGGGCAGGCTGGAGTTTTGAGAGGGATTTTTTCACTCTTCTGTTATGCTAAAATAACCAAAAGTGGTTTTGATGGAACTTCCTTATCCACTTCTTTCTTGCAGGTGAGCTCTTCCACTAGGCTTGACCTGAGACCAGCACCTTGACAGCTTTCTATGTTGCAACAAACTCCATGAAGTCTCTCTAAAGGCTCTAGAAAGCCTCTTTCCATCTTGTCAGCAGCCTATTTGTCTGCAGATATACGTCATGATCTTCTCCAAAGTCTCCCAAACTCTGGTGTGCTCCATCTTCCTGCTCACTGCATTTTCATATATCCCCTTCTTTCTGTTCTGCTTCCTTTTTGTCTTCAAAAGCTCTCAAGGAACACATCCTCCCTCAAAAAGCTGCCTGTTCCAAATGAAGGAAACATCAGTCACCTTCTCAAAGGCCCATCACCTTTGTGAAGGGAAAAAATAGATAAATTGTTGATAAAATGGTTATTGCCCATCACACCCTTCGAACTAAAACTGTTCGTGCTAACTTAACAAATTCATTCAGCATTGTCACAGCATGAAAAATAAAGTGATGACCTCAGAATGGATGAAAAAAGCTTTGACCACAACTTGAAAATTAATCAAAACTCTGTTTACTTTTCTTAATAATATACACAGACATGCATGTTTTCTATCATGACAAATATTTACCAATAGGAAACTTTTAACCGAAATGATCCCTTTTTAAATGAAAAAAAAATCTGGGAAATGTTAATACATCATTGCTTGCAACCCAAACACTGATCTGCAAGACTAAATACACGATAAGTACATTAAATACCAGATAAAAATGGGTTTTTTTATCTCCCACAATGTTTTTAGTTAACTTGGTGGGTCCTCATACAGCAATGTACCAAGCTGTTATAAACTGTGAGGGCAAGGGCAAGAACAGCAACATTAGGCTGAGGACAGGGCTGCCATAAACACTGTGATCCACACATGAGAGGGGAAAAGCTATAGTTCTATATTATGTTTCCAGGAACAACAAGACCTCTATGAATTCATTTGTATCAGTATTTAAGGCCATTCTCTAATGTCACTCATGTTCGCCAGTTCACGCCACAGACGTTTCTTACACTTCTACAGACATCTTATTCTGTGTGCTCTGAGAATAAGTTTGCTTTTCTGGTTCCTGCAAGATGCTGAGTTAGCCCATCATGGATAATCTTTTGTATCTATGCTTATAGAAATTTTTACATGACTGAGGCTTTAAATGGTAGCCACTCAGTCGTTATTTCTCAAAAATTGTTTAGAAATAACTGTGTAAGGGATACAGGAAATTATTTTGCCAAGCATGACCTTTATTTAGTCTATGAAAAAAGAAAGTTTGTTCCAATGAATAGATCCCAATGATAAATTAAAATTAATAAAAGCCTTACAGTTTCTATGTAGGACAGCTTTTTTAAGACAAAACAAAACAAAACAAAGCAAAAAACAAACCAACAAAAAATAACACCTCTCAAAAAAAAAAATTAAAAAAAAAAAAGGAAGAAAAACCCAGAAAAACACCCCGGTCTTAATTTAATGAAAATTTAATTTTTCATAGTGAAATATTTATTCAGTCTTACATTTTACTTTAGTTCTATAGTAGGTGGATTCCTTTATATATTAAAATACTGATAAAAATGATTGATCCTTATATTATATCATTTTTATCATCCATTTTCTTAAGAACAGTTAATGTCTGAGATAATGGAAGACAGAAACTCCCGAATCTACAATCACTGGTCACTCCAAAGTAAAGATCAATCCTGTTAAATGCTGTGAATAATGATTCACAAAAGATTCATAGGACATATATGCTCACTTTGGAGAACATCAAGCAGTAAAATTGCTATCCATACTTTAAACCATTCTTTTTCTCATCTAGAGTATTAATATCAGTAGATATGACTCTCTTTAGAAATATATAAGCTACTTTATAACACTCTGCTCTGTACATGTCGTCTTGCATGTTTCCCGAAGAATCACTGTCCAAAGGTTACACCAGTATAGTGACTGCATTAGAAAAATCAAGGAAGGGACATAAGATAAGGATATATAAATTACAATAAGAACAGGTTGCTTTTATATCCTTTCCAATTTAATCACTGTCATAAAAATGGATTAGATACTGCTGTTTTCTCTTCCCATTACCACCTTTGTCATAAGAATGAGAAATCAAAACTTCAATGCTTGTCAGCTTTAGTCGGACACTGTGTAGTTCTTTAACTTTTCCACAGCTATGTCATTTTATTGGCTGGCTTTTCCCCTTCTTTCATGTTTAAACCAAAGTAGTTTGAGATAATGGACTGGAATGGATAACCAATCCCATAACAGCACATTGAAAAGGCCAAAGCAGTTCATCATTGTATAATCAATATAATAAATTAGATGACACAAATCCTATTCCCATGAAAAAGACTAACAAAACATGCTAACAATTATTTATAGTGATAAAGATAGCCTGTATGGAGAAAACAGGCCCATCTTCTTACAGTTTTAGTATTTTATGTACTAAATTTTTATACACTGGCATTGAACTGAAATTCACCATTAAGAGCACTGTAATACATTAGACATATGCATACTTTCCATATATTGTTTCCAAAACTTGTATCTCCCTTATTTCCTTTCAATGTTAATATATGAATTTAAAATTCTGTATTATATTTTAGAAGAATGGACTAAGGTATAATCATAAAAAATAAACTTCAGTAAATTTTAGTGTAATTTTCAATCCATAATGCCCTAGGTTTCTGGGTTTATGCCCTGATGCAAGAAAGCCATTGAGGCATGCACAGGAAAACACCCATCGTACACCACAGGCACCTGCATATCCCCTGGGAACCCAGGGTGTCCTCTACCAAGATGGCATATCCAGGGGAGAGCCAGCTCCCATTCCCTCAGGAACCTGCAGGAGCAGTGTGCTGAGGAACAGGCAAAGGTGATACCTCCTGAGGGCCACTCTCAGGTCTACCAACTGGGCAATCCCATCCCACATCAGGATGATTTTAACAATACAGAGCAAGTACCCACGAAATATCAAACACAGATCCAGCTTGGTAGTCTTCACAATGAAATGTATCATAATACTATTACACTGCAAAATCTTATTTTCCTAGATACTGAAGGATGAGACATCCACTATTTCTTGGTAATTATTCTTTTCTTTGCTTAGCTGTGTTTTTGTTGGATTCTTTTAGCGCAGCTAATCCAAAGTCTGCAGTGTAGACAAATGTATTAATTAGATCCTGCACACCACTTTGCCTTTAATTGTGGGGACTTTATCCACTTATTTTTAAAGTACTGATTTAAGTTGAGGTAGCAGTACCATTTTACAAAAAGACAATTGAGTAGACAAAGATTGAGACATAATTATTTATTTTCTGTGAGGGCTGGAAGCACCTTTGGTAGAGACAAACTCTGAAGATAATAGCTGCCAATTACTTAAGGATGAATCTACGTGTATGGAGAGCTGGGATTATTTTTTTTTTTCTATCTTCATTGAGAATTTTACTGAAGTGGCTGTAGATTTTACATTCATATTCACCTGTTGTGTCCTACTGCACTGCAGACAAGCGTTTCTCACTTTAGAGTAGATTAGTAAGGGATTATATATGAGAGTAGGTGGTACTAACTTGAATAGTTAATAATTTTTACTGTGCAAGTACCAAATCAGATGAGGAATATGCCTGCAGAAGGAAGAAAAAAATGTCAATAGATTTCTAACTGCTACTTATTTTGGTCACGATAACACCCTAATTTCAGATTCCAAGGGTACGGATTAACATGATAAATATGCAAACTGGTACAGCTAAGGTTAAAATGCAGTGCACAGTAAATATTTTATCAACAGCAGAGCAATGGGCCTGCATACTGCAAGTGACAGCTTTACTGGAAGCAAGAAGGGAGCCCAGGTAACACAGAGTTTGAATTTGGCAGTAAATGATAATATATATTCTATTTTAACAAAGATTCAATAAGTCAGTTTTAATGGAAACATTGCCTTAGCCAAACAGATTTCTAAACTGTAAGTTTGTTTTTCTAGGCTGCTAGGTGAATAGAGATAAACAAGCTCCTTGGACAGCATTTAAAAACAATATTTTTGTTAGACTTCTGTTGCTGAGAGTTGGGAATGAATATTGAAAAATAAGTACTTTATATTTCTCTGGGTCATGTTCCTCTGTGGATATTTGCATTATGAAATATATAACAAAAAGAGCATTAGTCACCAGACATCAAAACCTGATCCAGCACCCACTAAAGTCAGAGCAAAAACTTCCACTGACTTCAGTGGAAATTGGATCAGGCCCACAACACTCTTGTCCAAACTGTACATTTTGTGCCAAACATTGATGATGGAACAAAGCTTCTGACAGCAAAAGCCATTATCAGAGACATGACCTGCCACATTTCCTACTCCCTAAGGCAAACACCTGGGAGGAGCAGTGAGCTGTGTAGACTGGAGAAGAAGGGCTGTTTGCAGAACAAAGGATGTCTACACCAGATTAAGGGAAGGAGCCAGATGAGACAGAAAGGAGGGAGAGGAGCCAAAGGAGAATGATTACTGAGGGAGACATTGGTCTGACTTGTAAGTTAGAAACGGGGAAGCTGGGACAGACTCTGAGGGAAACTGGGCAGGAGCTGCCGGCAAGCAGTGCTGCAAGGTCGGAGGGAAGTTTCCATGGGGAAGTCTGGAATGGTTGGAAAAAGGTAGGCAAGAATCTACTGAGACAGGCATCAAAAGAAATAACTAAGAGATGTCTCAGCAAGAAACATCAGCTGCTGTGGCCCCAATCATCTCCAAAACACAGAAAGGAGTTTGCTTGGTGAAGGTTGGGCTGCAGCAGTTCAGCAGTGCCCAGTGAGCGCTGCAGACAGTGATGGGCACAAGATTCCAATTGAGAGGAGGGTGCTAATGAAAGGGATGGACTACAGAGACCCATACACAAGTTTGCTTTCCTTCAAAGATGCCTTAGTCAAGGCTTTTGAAGAATTGAGAACTAAATCACTATTAGACAGCATGGAAAAATAGTTGAAGCTTTTAATAAAACTGGATACAAATAAACACATAAAATGAAGGAAACAACTCTGATAGTTTATATACTTTATTGCTTCTATTCTCTCAAAATTTATAAAACACAATAGCTGCATTTCATTCCTTTATTTGAATTAAAATAAAACAGATAAAACCTAGATTCATTGTACGAAGTTAATAGAATATAAAGAGATAACCTGAGGGTGGTTTTAATGGTTTACATTTTATATTGTTTTCCTCAATTTTTAATAAATATTTCTCAGCACAAAAAATTTTAAATTAGGTTATATTTAGGAGGAGGGTGAAATTACAGAACTGCTCAAATGTATCATTCTTCCTAGACAGCAAAAACCATGGCTGAATTGTTCTCTGATGAATTTCAGATGCTTGTGTTCAGCTGGCCTGGGTAACATTTACAATATTGTAAATTTGGCAGAGAATTTCAGTTCTCAGTTACTCTGTCCTATGACAGCAAAAATCCAAATACATTTGAAATGCAAAACTACCAGAGAAAACTTGTTATTTATTCTAATTTTTCACATCAGTGATATTGTAGCAGTGCCTAAGAACCTTAAAAAAATTCCTGTCTTGATAAAAGCTACGCCTTAAAATAATTGAAAAGTCTTGACTGACTGGAGGAAGAAATTGTTGGAAATGCGGAAAAAAAATAAAGTAGTATCCTGATTTTTCAACTAGGAAGCAACACAAGAAGCCTCTGTGGCAAAGCAGAAGTTTAAAACCAGTCTGATGACTCGTCCAGAAGTTTAAACAACTGTTTTTCTCAAATTACTTGCCAAAGGGAATAACATTATACCCATGAATAAGAGTTGTAGATTGTGGTCCTTTAATTTTAAATAGAAAAATCAGTATCTTTCTCAGCAATGCACAAAATTTCTTTTCAGGTCATAAGCTGCTTTGTCCACTTCAGTAAAACACAAAAAGCAAGCAAGCAAACAAACAAACAACAACAAGAGAAACAAAAAACAGCAAAAAAATCCCCAACATTAATGTCACCCGTCACTACAGAGATTTAAAGAGAGTCCTTCGGAACTGAAAACAACAGCATTTGTTAAAAAACGGATGCAATAGCAATCAGTAGCTCACATTATTTTTTTTCAAGACTACATTAGTAATATTTTTATTTTTATTTTGGCCAACAATCAAATTCGCCACTTTCTGATACTGTATCTCTTCATGGCACATATACTGGAAATGAAATAAATAAATATATTTACTACCTGGTCATTTTTACTGCTCCGTCAGCAAACCCCTTCCCCTGCTGCAGTGCTAGGAACTCATGTTGCTGGTTCCTCAGCCTTACAGGCCACATGTGAAGGAACAGAAGTCAAACGTTAGGGCTGTCTAGGGCAGCACTGATGCAGGTGAGCAAGAAAAGAGAGTTACCAGGACTTAACGCCTCATTGGGGAGCTTGAGGTGGAGAGATTCCTTCACCATGTGGCAGAACACTAACTGAACATATGTTATCCGTAGTTTTTAGGGGCAGGGGGAAGCAATATGAAAAAGGTTATATTGTCATCAACAAGACTGAAAAAATTCAAATCTGAAAACTGTAAATCTTAGAAAGCTTTGTTTTCCAGTGACTGCAGTATTAAAGAAAACCAAGCCTTACCAGGCTTCTACCAGATAGGTAATGTAGATAAGTAATTGCAAGCTGGGGCTTCCCTCTCTTCAAATCAGAAAGTATGATCAACTTTGAACAACACAAGTAATGAGACCTCAGATAGCAAAGACGTGGCAGCCTTTATTTGACATGGCCCTTAATAGCATTGTTATAATTGCCAGAAATCGCTAATCTCATGCTGGGCTGCAGACAAAAAGTGTCTTCTGAAGGCATTTAGATTGCTGTTAAGGAGCTACTTCCTTCAATTGCATTGCTGGGATTTTTTCTGTCTATTGGGAGCCTCTTAGAGCCTAGGACGATAAAATAAATATGGAGCAACACTCTTAGCATGAAATGAAACGCTCAGTGTAGGAACAGGTTGAGACCAGCTGCTTTTGCTGCAGCACATGGAGGTTTCAGAGGAAGGTAGGAAATAAAGATGCTGGGGTACAAAGGGTTAACCGTGGTTGAACAAAATTGTTTAAGACTGAATTAAACAACACAAATGTAATGAAAGCAGTGAGAATTGTTTTTATGATAGAGGGCATCCAGTACACACTAATTAGTTGCAAAATAAAGAGGAATGGAAACATCAAGAAAGAGCTGTCTTATTAATCTGTCCTTGCTTAGTGTTAGAAATCAACTCTTAACTCTTATATTACTTCTTTCTAGTGAAATGCTTTAAATTAGAAGCCTCACAATGCACCAGAATAGTGTATTAGGCCAAACCAACAGCTTCAGCTAGAGGAAGACTGCTTGACAGTGTTTCCCCATGAGAGGCTGTTCTCATTCATTGTACAGTTGTCAAATTCAGCAATTCAAGCTCAACTTTTCAGGCTATATATCTGTCTCTGAATTCATGGAGGAAGACATGGCTAAAATAGCTCAGCCCTTGTTAAGAAACGGCGCTAAGGAAAGAATATTTCAGAAAACACATTAGTCTGTGAGCTGCGAATTAGTAACTGCTGCAAGAGAGACTGCTGTCTCTAGGACCTTAATTTTGTTCCTGTGAAAAGCTGAAAATCCAGAGAAAATTAGATATTGAGGATAGAGAACAGCCCCTCTGTTACTTAAGCACTGGGTTCAATAGCTGCCTTTGTCAGGTATCTGTGCAGCCTCGGGAAGAAAGATTCCCAGGGTGCAGGCAGTGGTGAGCGGGGGTGACCATGCCAGCTCTTCTGTTGGTGTTGCTCCACAGCAGTGCAGTACTGAGGTGCACCAGCCTGAATTCTAAAAACAACAGGTCCGTGTTAGCATGGAGCTTTAGCATAGACTAACCCTTTTCTTCTTGCCCAGTCTCAGGGGAAGAAGAAAGGCAGATTCGGTTAAGCAAATGTGTTGCTTCCAGCATCAGATCTGATTTCAGTAGGTGTAGCTCTACTGTACTTAACTCTCACAACAAGAGTGAGACAGTGAGTCACAAAAAGAGTGGTTGATCAACTCAATAAACCAGAGACATCTGACACAGAAAAACCTACCTCCTGTTTAATAAATTGTGAGTAATCTCAGCTTCAGCTGCTTGGAACTGGAGTTGCACAGTAGATAAATATTGTGCTGCCTTTCTTGTACTCCTTCGGCACTAACTCCAGTGGACTAAACAACCCTCTAGAATTACGTATATTCCATAGAGAGCAGAGCTCGCACGTCTGAACTTCATGACAGCTCTTCAGGTGAGAGGCTTCCACCTTTACCCACTGATAACCATTAATTAAAACAGTGGATAGCCCCTGCCCCCACTTTAAGGTAGGAAGGTGGTTGGTGAAGTAGAGCTTGCTTTAGTCCAATCAGCTCATGACTTAAAAATTAATTTTTAATTTCAGTAGCTCAGTATTTCAGTAGGATTTCAGTAGTTTGATACCTTCTTTTCACATGGAAACTGAACATATATGTAGCTTCATATTTAGTTAATACCAGTAAGACCTTAAATATTACTTTTAAAATTCAGCCAATATTAAAGACTTCATAGATTGGCAAGTATTACATTTCTTCTCTTTTTGTCACTGTCTTCTGTTGCCTTCATAACTAAGTCTGTCCAGGGCTGTTTTTAGATAAATACTTTCACTCAGAAATTATTCACTGTCTCCCTTGCAAAATGCATGCATATGCAAGGTTAAAAGTAAGCCCAGAAACCAGCACAAATATTAATGGACCCATTGCTTTTAATGATTCTTTTGCAGTGTTACATACACTCCAGATTTTGAGATAATATAAGGGGGTTTAATAGGGGTTTAAGATTAGAAAGCATCTTTAGTAATATCGATGTACTGAGATGCTTAAGAAACTGTAAAAATCAGTGATTTTTCATTCTTAATGATCAATTTTTGTCTTTATGTGTGTAAAATTTGCAGTAGAAACCCAGAATCTATCAGTTGCCTTGCCCAGATTTTGTTTGATTTTTGCCCAAATTTGAAGACGTTCTATGGAAAAGCCATCTTTCCTAACTTTTAAAGTTCAGCATCCCAGTTATCTACTGAAGGTAGAGCTTCTTACACAAAATCTTGTAAAAAGGCCTTGTAAAAAAGGCTTGTAAAAAGTCTCTCTTCAAGCTTTCTTGTGAGCACATTCTATGTCTTATCTTGATTTTTTTTCCCCTCAGAAAAGAAACCATGTTAACAATTTATTGTCAGCTATACAACAGCTTCTGTATTGCCCATGATCTCCACTCTCATCTGCAAACTGGTGTCACTGATATCTGCTGGCACTATCCTTATATCACAGTGACTGAGCTTTTTGTGACCTGCACATCTTCCAGGAGCCCTAAATTCTTGCATATTCCACAATATTTATCACAGAATTGACAACAGTTAAAATCATGAGATTATTTAAAAAAACATAAGCACTTGACCTTTAACAGTGCTCCAAGCTGTGCTTTTTGTTTGACGCCCAGTGGTCTCCCACACAGACTTCACACCGTTATTGCAGCACTAACATATTCAGAATCCTTCTCTTACTAAACACATTTGCTTTCAGTTTGAGTAAAGCAATGGATGCAGAAAAAATCTTCGCTCCCTGGTAGTACTGAAAAGCAGTTATTCCGTATGCTTTTAAAAATACCAGGAAATTCCACGTCTGCTGATTAATTGGAGTCATTCTGCTGTACATTTTTAGCCTCATAATTATCAGCGAAGGTTAGTTAGTCTTTCTCAAAGCAATAGGCCAGATTTTGAACACAAATGTTCTGCCAAACAGCCAGGCTCTGCTCCTTCTTTCCCCCTGCTAAGGATACATTACATCCTATTGCTGCAGGCTGCAGTTGTATTTTCACTTCCAGGAGGTCTCCAAGGACACTGCATTCCTGGTTTACGTGCTTCCCATCATCACTGAATGTTGTGTCTTTCCTCTCTCAGCAAGTGAGCATAAGGGAAAACTAGACAGATACAGCCAGATAATTGTCTTTATCAGTCACACAAAGTTTAGCTACTTAGTGCCCCACTGCTCCAGCCAGGCTCCAATGGCTTACACAGTAACAAAAGAAAGATTGACAAAGCCCTTCTTAACTGTTTTGAGGGATAATATAAAATTTCTTCAGACTATTCCTTCTATTCTTGGAAAATGGTTTGCTGTACAACCTGCTAACAGCCATGTATACCCAGTGCTAGGCAAACGATGGAGGTTTGTCTTACATCCCAGATTATCCCTATACACAAGCTTAAACTGGATTGACTTAGAGAACGAAAAATTAAAATTTAGCCTCAAGGTTAATATTTTTGGTCAAGAGATGGGATGCTTTTAAAGAAACACAGCTAAAGATTTACATAAGCTAAAGATCTATAAGAAAGATACATTAAAAAAATGTTCTTGGTTTTTTGAGGATTTTTTTCCACAAAATTTCATGTTAGACATTTGTATAAAGGTTACATGGACTATTTCTGGAGTTGATGTTACAAATTTTGGCTCAACCAGTGGAGAAAACAGAGGCTTAAAATTGCTACAGTGAGAAGAGCTGCCTAATGCTTTCTTTGCTCTATGTCCAATGCACTAGGAAATACTGCCGCCTTAGAAATCAAAGAGCTTTCAGAAAACTGAATTCCCAGTATAGTTAGAAGACTAAACCTACTTGGAACAAGAAGGAAATGGACTTTGTGATATCACTGAAGTATTTCTAGCAAAGATGAGTCATGGAGCTTGACCAAATATAGTATTGCTTTGGGGGAGGTTAACCTTTAATTGACACTTTTAAATTTTTTTCTGTCTCCCGGAAAACGGGCTCAGGTTTCTCTTGTAGAAAATCTGGCAAAAACAACACTCTTTTTTCAAATGAATCCAGGAAATTTCATGAAATAATCTAATTGTGTGTGCAGAGTACAGAATACACAATACACATTTCAAACCTCAGACTTGAAAGCCACTTATAGTCATGGATGTTTTTCAACACACAAATTGCTCCATTGGAAATGTGCTGGCACTCAGGAAACCATCTTCAAACCAGTGTAATTCCTCATGTAGTTCATCACTTTGCTGGTGCAAATGTCACACTACAATTTTACTATCTGGGTGTTTTTGGTGCTCAGTGTGAGATGATGCAACAGAACAGAGAAAGTAAGAATAGAGTTTACCAGAGTCTCACACAGATTTAATTCTTTCATGTAACAATATTAAATCCCCATTCCTTTGAGAAATATTCAAGAACCAAGAAATCTGTTAAAATTCTACATTAAAATGTAATATAGAACCTCCTTCCAGTACCTGAAAGGAGCCTATAAGAAAGATGGAGAGCAACTCTTTTCAACATTTAGTGACGGGACAGGGAGGAATGGATCCAAATTAAAAGACAGTAGGTTTAGATTAGCTGTTAGGAAGAAAATTATTTACTCTGAGAGTGGTGAAGCACTGGAACAGGTTTCCCAGAGAAATTGTGGATTTTCTTGATGCCTTGGGTTTTAACTTTTATATTTTTCAAATCCTGTACTGCCTAATGTGTAACTCTGAAGTTTCTTGTAGCCTGCTCGCTGCTGTTCTCTCAGGCCAGGCAGTCATAACAAAGCCTCACCAGGCCTGCCCTCCAAAGACACCCAGACTGTCCTAGGCCCAAAATGTGTAAACCAGCATCTTGGGAAGAGGGGTAAGCTTGGAGAAANCAGGAGAGAACTAAATGGTCTTTAAGGTCCTTTCCAACATAAGCCATTCTATGGTTCCATGGTTCTTTGATTCTATGAATAGGAAAAGACAACATTTCAATCTAGAATTGTAGGTACTTGCCAAAAGTATTCCCAAAAAACTCCACAGTATCACCTTGATGACAACCTCATTTAAGCAATTTTCACACCTCTGTAATGCATTAGTCTTGATTTATACCAACATAAATCAAGGAAGAATTGGGACAAGCTGTTTCAAAATTCTGTGCGGGTAGCTGAAGAGACCATTCATACTATCTTGGTAGATGCACTTAAAACCAACATTCGATGAGTATGTTACTCATCAAATCAGGCTTGTTTCTAACAGAGGCTGGTACTGAACACTAGGTTGCCACTAGGTCACAAAGAAAGACTGAGATGTTAAAGGGCAAGTTGTAGCTATGCTGGATAAGACAGCATAGACTTATTTCGAAAGGGTTTGACTCAATAATTTATTCTAAATTATCTGGGGTTTTTTTTCCTAAGAGCATCTTCCACTTAGATTTTGTGATTCTATTTTGATTTTTTTTCCCAACAAGTAAGTTTCGTTGTATAAGCGCTACTTTAAAATGTTAACTATAATATTCTCACCTAATGTAAATTGCTATAGCTCCTTATACTTGCATGAATGATCATTGGTTCACATGTAGGTTAGGTATCACAGGCACTGAAGACATAAAAACTTACAGAAGTGTTAGTTCTTTTTTTTTATTACTGTAATTAATCCTAAAGGACTTTTCTCCAGTAAAGCCAGTTGCTATAAGAATTGTGACAACACCAGCTCATCTGACCAGCATGTTGTTTCATTCCCACAGGGACTAAAACACCCTTAAAGTGAAGTCACTATCAGCTGTAAAAATAATATATGCATTTACAAAAAGGAAACAGTTAAATACAAACATTTCACAAACACCTGACAAATTTGCATAGTATGGCATTCACATTTTGAGAAAACTGATGGAAAACATTGAAAAATGCATTTTTTGTTGAAGAACTAAGGCATTACAGGGTCTTCCCAAACTTTTCAAATAACAGGATTTTTGGCTTGGTTTGTCATTGAAAAAAAGGACAAGTGAAAAAAGAATTATGCTATGATTTAAAAACTACCTTTCCACTAGATGAAACTCCAAAAACACTTTCACTTCTGAAAGACTCATTTCTTAGCTAGTTCTGATCTTCAGGGACATATTGTGAGGTGATACTTGCCATATGCAACTGATTTAGGGTTTGGGTTTGGTTTTTTTGGTTTTTTTTTTTCAGAGGAAGGGACTTTTCAAATATTCTGTCTCTTTCTTTAAAAACAATAAGTAATCTCAGATATGTGCAACATTGAGGCTGCAGCCAAGGTGTTATATCGAAGTTGGAGGGTGTTTAATATCCTGCAACTGGTGTCTTCTTATCAGCTGAAGGAAGAAGAAAACACCAGTCTATAGGCAGAAGTTTTGGAATTCTCCTGATTTGTGAACTGTTACAGTTAGCCCAATGTTGTCCCTTTGAAACTTACATGACTGCTGAAATCTCTAAGTTCTCCCAACCTTTTTATCACTAGAGTCTTTCAGAAGATGGAAAAAACTACAAAGTGAAAATGTAGGAAATATGATTCTGTGAACAGAGCAGGACATTTTACTGCATATGATATTGATATGTTCCATCTGAATATAAAAGTACTTGGGTTATTCCCACTGTTTGCCTAATGGCTAAAAGAAAACCAAAATTCTCCTCACTCCTCTCTAACATAATGATGGCGTTTCCATTATTCTGCAAAGCTGTGTGGTGCTTATTTTGTGAGTTCTTTTCAAAGGAGAATTGTATGTATGCTATATCATGAACACATCTTCTTGGAATCTCCTAAGCATACCAAAAGTTAAATACTGGAGCTTTCTATTGATTTCAGCAAGACACTGTAATTCTCTGAAGACAGGAGTCAGCTGTTTTTCCTTTGAGAAGGTAAAGCTTTGGAAAGTGCTCAACAATTCCAATACTCCTATTTTTTTTTGTTACCTTTATTGCCGTTACCAAAAGACTCTTGCTGTGGCCTGATAATGTCTAGTGCAGGTGCCTGAATAGAGGGTGTATCAGAGCTCTGAGCACCAAGTGACATCCTGCCGAGGCATTATTTCTGGACTGTCAATGAAGTTGAAAGCTCCTGAGGGATTCAAAAGTGGGCCACTACCAAAGACTGATCAAAAGGAGTCAGAAATCAAGCAATTGCCTCTAATTGGATCCTTACAGCACTTACAGAGAGAATTCTTTCAGAAACCCACTTTTAGAAGGCAGCATGTAGAAAGTTTCAAATGCCATAGAGTACCAGTAATTAAAATTGGACTGCCATTCATTGTATAATTTAGAGATGACTGATCCCCTGAGCACTCAGAAAGCCCTTTTCATCCTTACCAAATAATACCTGAGCCTGGGATAACCTACCCTCTCTATTTTCAGACTCGGTTCTGCTATTCTTATCATCTCTATGTTAGAAAACCCTGCTCGGGTGCTCAGGAATAATGTGAAGTGTTTAGTTCATGTTTAGATCAGTATAGTACTTCTAAGGCCTGTGAGGAATAAAAGGGATCCCTTGAATTTAAAGCTCCCTCAGCATTGGGCTGAAACCGGTGATAGGTTGGAGCATGGCTGTGCATTTGGAATGTTACTTTTGGATGGCACCTGCACTGCTGAAGGTGTTTGCCCTGCTGTAGAGAGGTTTGCTGTGACACTTACAGGCACAGATCAAATAGCTGAAGTCAGAGTGCTTATTGTCATGCAAATTATGGATTGTGAACATGAGAAGCAAACTCAGACTAACATCTGTCATACACCACCTACAAAAGATTTCTGCTTTCATGTCTCAAGGCTGTCTTGGGTTAGCCATAAATCGTATTTTGACAGGGTTTAATAAAATACAAATTATGGAACTAGTGAGTCATGCTCAGTATTTCCATCAGACAAATTCAAATGGGTGTACATTTTAACCAAGCTGTAAATAGATTGAATTGTAAATCTAATCCTTGGAACTTTTGCAGCTTTACAGATTTTAGAGGAGTATGATTTCTCATTCAGAATTCATTCCTAAATTAATGCTGAGCATGACTGTGTAATGTGTTTGTTATGAGGCAGGATTAGAGGGATTTACCCAACATTATATCAGATACTGCATGTGTTTTAGACATTCACATAAGCACTTTTTTATCACATTTATTCACCAGAGGGTCTCTATAAATAAAAGGAACCAAAATGTTCTTTAACCCCTTTGCAGTGTGCTGCTGCTCAGATTCATTCTGGTGAACCACAAATGCATAGCCAAGGTGTTTACATTAGGAGAGTGGCTGTTCCAAGCTTCCTTTGGGGTCAAGGGGATGCGGAGCTCCAGCCCATGGCTCATCCTGCCCTGCCCTGCCCTTGGGAGGCTGCAGCTATGGAGAGAGAGCTCCATCTCCCTGCTGTGCCTGCTTTGAGAAGGCCTCAAAGCAACTGCCCTTGTCTGTTTGGCACTTCATATAAATGCTTTATTCTTGCCTGATGTGCTGTGATTCTCTTCTCCTTTCTATCTTGTAGAATTGATTTTGCTGTCAAAAACATCATTGCATTTTTACAACACATATTAAGGAAATGCAGTGTGAAACATGACGGGAAAAAAAGAAAAGATGAAAAGAAAAAAAAAAAAGTTGATATGGCCAAACATTTTGAACAAACACTTGTAAGAAATAGAACAAAATAGAAAATTTTTGTGAAGTGTCATTCAGTGTTGAGTGAATCTGGAAGGAACCTTTTTTTTGCTTTTTCCTTTTCCCTTTTCTGTTGCTTTTTACTTTTTGTTACTTTTAATTCCCTCTTGGGGTGCCTACTGCATATTGCTCATTCAGTGAAGTGTTATAGAACTAAGAGAGGAATGTATTAAAGCAAGGACTAGTTCAGCTACATGGCCTGTATGGTTTACTTTCATCAGAAGTTACCTTTGGATCATGAACTGCTCCCTGAAAAGTGTAGAATTCCAAGATAGCCAAGCACCTTATAGGCCAATGTACATAAGAATGACATTATGTTCCTCCTATTCCTCTTTGTTTGCACTTTGCTGTAGCCTAATTCTTTGAAGGTCGACCTAATTCCCTTAAAATGGGTTTTTCAGGCAACTTTTCTAGATATCATAGAATCATAGAATGTCCTGGGTTGGAAGGGACATTAAAGATCATCTAGTTCTAATCTCCCTCTCATGGGCAGGGACACCTTCTGCTATAACAGGTTGCTCAGAGCCCCATCCAACCTGGATTTAAACTCTTCCAGGGATGGGGCAGCCACAGGTTCTCTGAGCAAAGCTGAGAAAAAAGAGCGCATAATGGTTTTGAAATGAAGTCTAGATCGAGTGGCATGCATGATTTATTACTGTCTTGGGGTGACTTTATAATGCTGTATCCTCTGTCACCTGCTCTATGCCCAGACATGAATCCTGTACCTTTCTGTGTCTTTAAGCTGGGTCCGAGAGAAAAGGTAAAAAAAAAAGAGCCCAGCAGTTTTGTGTTCAAAGGCACACACACTCCCCTGTGTTCCTGGCTGCTATGGAGCGGAGGAAAGCATCTTCCTTGCCTTTTTTTTTTTTTTCCCTCAGCTCTCAGCTTTCTGTAGCCGGGAAGAGAGTGTCATTCTCTTGTTCTTTAGCTAGCTTCTTGTTTATTAGCTAAAGCACGGAGCCCTGGGGCTTTGGTTTCCTCTTCTTCTTCTTCTCTTCTAGACTGTTCAGCAATGCCACAACATCATCGAGAGGCCTTACACTGTCACCTGTAGGGGCCCACACAGAATCCCAGCTCCAGAGAGGAAAAAGCCACACCCACAAAGGGCTCTGAAATCTACCTAGGTTCTCTCCACAGCAAGAGGTTTCATTTTTTAGCATTATTCTTTTATCCATGCTTGCGTGCACTTTACTTGTTAAATAAATAGGGTTTTTTCTCTTTCCTCCAAGGAAAATTCTTTCCAAACCTGGTGGGGGAGAGGTGGTTGAAACCTGCCTCCTATCAGAGTACGTTCATTTCAGACTTTCCTCTGAATTTGTCTCAAACGGGGACAATTACTTATTTCCAGAAGTTAGAAGTATGTCTGGGCTGCAGTTTACACACATGTCCCATATTCATCCTGACAACACAATGGAAAATGGCCTCCTATTCAAGGATTCATCATAAATGATGCTTTGCCTCTTTTTAGCATGCCAGTTCATTGATTCTGAGGAGGTTATTAGCAGGCTGAAATACTTCCTTTAACCCATAGAATGTGTATGTCTGCAGAAGACTGAGCTGCTTTGAGTCTAATTCTCAGTAATAAGAAAGCTCTCAATCAGATTAATCTACAAAAAGATAAATTCAAACTAACATTTTTTGGTTTCAAACTAACAATTACTTTCAGAATGATTCATCCTCATTTCATTTTTCAGTTTTTTAAAATCATTTCATATAATTTGTTAAACAATGAATACAAATTTAGGTTTTGTTATTTTTTGTTGACAAGTTGTGAGCAGAGCTGCATTAGTGAACTATTGCAGAAAAAAACATCTGCATCCTTTCTTGAGGCAGAAAAAACTATGCCTGTAAAGTTTTTATATTTTGGAACTTGCTGCCATTGTATTTATTTCATTTGACAATACAGAGAAAAATAATAAAAAAAAATTAGAAAAAGCTGTTGCAGAACATAAGTTTGCTGCTTTGGGATAAATGAGTAATGGCTACATAACTGTCATCATACAATCACTTTTAAGCCTTCTTTCATGGTATACAGCTCTGGGCTTGGGCAATGCAATTAATTAGAGGGTGAAATCAAAGCCGTATATCTTTCTTCTCTTGTGGATTTTTACTCCTTGTCTTTAAATGGCTATCATACCCTTCTAACTATATGAAATAAAATTAAATTGCATCTTTTCAACCAACATTTCCATATTCCTGTCAAATCATGTACATGTGCTAAAAGAAAAACATATTAGTAAGTGAAAGGCACTGCTGTCAGTTGTAGATAAGAGAAAGGAAGTCCTTGAGAAACTGCTGCTCTTCATGGTCTAGAGGGTAACTGTGAGCACTGCTGCTGTTTTAGGAAAAGGAGAGATAGAGTCAGAAAGTTCATGATTTAGCATCAGGTTTCAGTGGCCAGCAGCATCTTAATTCAGGGGCGCTATGTTAAAAATAGCTTAATTTATATTCACACAAATGTGAAAAGTTGGGTAGTTCTAATTTTACATTAAAGAAAGTACCTAATTTACATTAATTATTTTTGTTCTTCTAGTGTTTTTCTTGATAGTTTGATTTTATCAAATTTGCAGAGATTCGCTTAACTGATTCTTCTAATTCCAAAGCCAAATTGTACGCTTGATACTCTAATTCTGAAATTACCTTCTAGATGTTTTGTGACTGTGAACAAGAAAGTCAAAGACAATATTCCAGGAGCAGGCTGAACAAAGGGTAATTGATGATCCTTTGGACAGATCTGCTGATACATACTTTGCCACAAATACAAGAGCCCTTAAAATGGTTGAAGGGCAAAAGGCAACTCTCGTAGTAATATTTGCGCATCGTTCACACCAGTTTTGATTTCCACAACTTTTTCAGATGTCCACAGACCCGACTGAAAATGTTTTTCTCAGTTAGAGCTCCAAACTAAGAAAAGAAAATTCAGCCAAATATATGTTTTCTGAATTCCACAAAATGCTACTAGACTTACAAAGACTGATTGTATTTTCTTCTCTACCTAGTAGAAACAAAGGTGTCTGTTAGAAAGACATATGTTTCCAATGAAATTTTTTAGTCATGAAATTATTCTTTGTGCATTCAGCCCTACTAAAAGCACTAGTTTATTCATTCCCAGGAATATCAGAAAACCTAGTTTCTCTAAGAGCTTGTTTTCTCATTCTCAGTTAGTAAGTTTGTGATAGTCCTAATCTAATCACAGGAAGATTTCTCAAAGGCTTTCCATAAGTATCAAGACCACCATCATCATGAGATCAGAAGCTGATATTCAGATCTTAATTTTCTTTCTGAGGCACCAGGCACACAGTGGTATCTCATTTCTCCTAGAGACCTGCCTTCCACGTCTTCCATGTGTAAACTGTATGAGCTTATTGAGGCAGAAACCTCTGAACACATCTGTGTCCCATCACATCAAAGTTCTTGCTTCCTTGAAGGGAGTGATGTATCTCGTTCTAAAACTGATTAGAATTTTGCCTCTGAGTGTCTCTTTTTCCCCAATAAGTATGAAAAGAGCCACAATAAATAGCTGAAATGCAGACATCTGCGTAGCAAACAATTAAATTTACATGAAATGAAATCTCGCCCGAAGGGTCTGTAATTAAAGTGCAATTATATTCCTAAGTTACATGAACAGGATCCCACCCACCGTCTTTTAACTACTGTTGCTATTATGTCTTTGCAGTGAGCTAAAACAACCAGATTTGGATCAAGGTTGACATCTCATTGTGCTTTGTCTCTCACTACCACTGTCTCAAAGCATGAGACTTTCAGTTTAACTCTGAATATGAATGAGTGTGGAAGGGGAAAAGGGAAAAAATACAACAGCAACATGATGCACCTACAGACATTAACTAATAATTTCTGTATTAATTTAAAGTCACCATTTATTTTCTACACAATAAATCATCAAAAATCATAAATCCATAAATTTAGAGATACTCACAATCTCCACTGAGTCTTATCTGGACAAGATGTACTTCTGGCATGAAAAATTAGTTCAAGTAGCCTTTGGCAGTAGGATATACAAACTTTACACAAGAAAAGAGGTGAGAATATTAATGATGAATAGCACAAGAAACATTTTGCAAAGAATCAAAATATATTATGTAAAATTGATTCAAAATCCTTCTTTTATCTATTTTTTTCCTGGCTTGTTTTTGCCACTTTTGGTCTCAAATAATAATAATAAAAATATTTGGAATTGTACCTCTTTTGTCCCAATGTATTGAGGTAAAACAGCCTTTGCTATTTACACATAGACCAGTAATAGTAATCAAATTTTGCAGTTTAAAGTCAGCTAAAGTTAATATTGCTGTAACTGTAAAATTGTCTTGAATTGTACCTGTGTATTTGCCCTCTCTCCTATCCTCTGGATATGGAGAGGGAAAGGTGGACTGGCCCAGTAGTGATGAAATACTCCTTGCTGTCTGTTTTTAAAATACCTATTGCAATTTTAAAAACCATGAATGGAAGCAATAACAAATGAACAAGAAAACAGACTTCCAAACAGGAAGGGATGAAAGCAGAACATATTACAGATTAACCAAAAAACAGGAGGCCCCCCCAAGCAGCCTTCTGGGTGTGCTGTGAAAAAAAAAAACCTATCAGGAGTATGTGATAGCATATGGAGGAGTGGATGATGAAACCTTTCAAACACAAAATCTGCAAGGGGTGAGATACCAAAATCTGCTGGAAGATACTGGTGAGATGCAGCCACAGACCATGTTTGGAAAAGCACCGGATGTACCTTACAAGCTTCCAAGCTCTTTTAAGTAACATACTTGTGTGGTTTTCATTTAGTCCCTTTTGTTTCTTCCAAAGGATGATTAGTTCCTAAGCATTAACAAAGTGTGCAAAAGTATTACCTGCATGCAAAAACGTTGCTAAGTGTTGTACATGAAGAAGTCTGTCTTCAATTATATTTGAAGCAATTACTTTGATATCATATTATGTTTACAGTAAGCTACCATGAACAAGGATGTCCCTCAGGAAGAAGGATTTGAGGAGGACATAGGAAGAAAAGGCTCTGAAAACAATGTTAGTTTTGAAATTTTTTTTCTTAGGAGAAAAAACACAAAAAGAATCATGTTCAACATCTGTGCAACAAAAGAAATCTTTGCTCACCAAAAAGAGTTTGATACAGCAATGACAGGAAACAGGACGAGAATAGTAGGGATGCAAGGGATTTTAAGAATTAAACAAAAAAGGCCAAAGATTTTGAGGTAGTTTTGCCTAATGTATTTGTGGGGTTTTGTTCTCCAGTGGATATGTTTTTCTTAGGTAGCTGATAAAGTACTTATTTCTTCCATGTTCAGCAATGCTTTGGCTTTAAGTTCATCTCTTGAATGGAAGAAGAAGTGAATGTAGTTCACAGTCACACCTTTCCTTTTTTTTTTCCTGTTAGGTAAAAGTCTGTAAAATGAAAGCATGATTCATTTCATAATTAGGAAATGATGCTGCAGCTACATGTAGGGAGCAGGTGTTCTTGAACTGCACTTGTTTGCTTACCACAATGAACTGTTGAGGAGCACACCTACATCAGGAGATCTTGGGTGTCTGTGCCATGCTGGGGGAGCAGAGGTGCTGGGGCAGGGAGCTAGATTGCAGCACTGTCTTAGACCTCAGATCTCTGGGCAAATTAGCCTCTGGAGAGACCTGAAGTGTGTGATGTAAAAACAAGTGAGCAGTGCTGCAAGATAGAGCCTGGGACCAGACTGACATGTCTTAGACATGAGGGGATCTCGGTAGGCTTTGTGATGGCAGCAGTGCTTTCTCCCAGACAACCAGCATGCTGCATCAGGCCTCCCCTGCAGACATGGCTGTATGGGCTGTGTTAAACCAGGCTTCCAGCCTTCTGGAAGAGCATTAGGTGGTATACAGCCTTAAAACAATCACTACAGCCCGGCACAGACACAGGAGCCTCTGTCCTTATCAAGGCTCAGAACAGCCCACTGTCATTCTGGAATGTCTGGGACACAGCTTGTGATTATCTCAAGGATAACCAACACTGGTTTATCAAATTTTGCAAGCTTTAAATTCAATCCTTAAAATTATAAGACATGGGCTTATTCTGCCCATATAACTCACATGAATAATTTTTATGAATTGGCCCACCCAGCAATCCACAGTACACTTATACTAATTCTGTTGGGTCCATATCCACCAAATTTGCCTAGGGATAAACCAGCTTTCTTAGGGTGTTTTTAGTATGCCAATGGTATTTCATGAGAATTAGGACCTAAGGATGTGGCCAGAGTCTCAGGGCTTTCTCCTGCCTCTGTGTAGTGACAGACCCTGAAAAGACAGAATCAGACCTCTAATATATAGCCCATCTGTAATAGCAGCATACAAAAAATTCTTAAGAAAGTAGAAGACACAGTACCCTGTTTGATGCAAACATATTAGTGTGTGAATGGAAGCTGATATCTTTGGGTCCTACAGAAAGATCTTGCAAGTTAAAACCAAACTGAAATGCGATTTTCATACACTTTAAAATTTATAGTGAGCAATCAGAAGATTTTCCTTAGCAAAATTCTTTTATATTGCCTTTTTTTGTTTTTCTAGTCACAGGAAATACTGTGTCTGTTTTTTCAACATCTAAATGCACTTTCTTGCCTAATTATGAAATCAAAAGTTAGGAAAACAGTATTCTTTGTGCTTTGCAGGTTTCCCCTATGAGGAATGAAGGTTACTGCAGTATGTTTGTTTAAGTGCCATGCTTACAACTGTAGCTCCCACGTGACTCGCTGGCTCAGTTTTCATTGCCTCTGGCTCTCTTCTATTATTTACCTTGCTTCTGAAGCTCCTTGCAAGGAGAAAAGAAGCCGTTACTGAAAAATACAGCAAAATGTAGTTTTCACTCTGAAAAGAAGGGTGGATAATTTGTTGACTGAATCACAGAATCGTATAGGTTGGAAGAGACCTTTAAGATCATCATGTCCAACTGAGCACTTCCACCAGTTGCCTCAGTATCCTTGAGTGGGTCCCATCTGGCCCCATGGACTTTTGTGTGTCTAAGAGGTGGAGTAGGCCACTGACCATTTCCTTCAGATTATGAGGATTTCCTTCTGCTCCCCAACCCTGTTTTCCAGCTCAGGGGGCCTGGTACCCCAAGAACAACTGTTCTTGCTATTAAAGGTTGAAGCAAAGAAGTCATTAAATACCTCAGCCTTTTCCTCATCCCTTGTCACTATGTTTGCCCCTAAAGGCAATAAAGGACGGAGTTTTTCCTTGGCCCTCCTTTTGTTGTGAATGTGCTTATAGAAAGATTTTTTTATTGTGTTTTACATCAGTAGCCAGAAAAAGTTCTAGCTGGGTTTTGGCTCTTCAAGTTTTCCTCCTGAAAAAACTCACAAAATCCTTATAGTCCTCCTGAGTTCCCTGCCACTTCTTCCAAAGGTTATAAGAAGGGTTTTTTACTGAATTCCAGCCAAATTCTCTTCCCCACTGGCTCAATGGGGACAGCCTGCTCCTGTACCATTAAGATTTCCTTCTTGAGGCATGTACAGCTGTCCTGGACAACTTTGCTTTTCAGGATTCATTCCCAAGGGACTCTCTCGACTAGTCTCCTAAAGAGACTAAAGTTGCCCTCTGGGACTCCACGGCAGCAGATTTTCTGGCACTCTTCCTTACTTCTCTGGGAATTAAGCACTCATATCATTTCCTGATGGCTGTGCCCAAGATGGCCTCCAATCATCACATCAATCATGAGTCCTTCTCTGTCTGTGAAACCCAGGTCGGGTGGGACACCTTCCCAGTTGGCGGAGTCACAAAACTGACTTTAATGCCTCCTCCTGACTGGAGCCAGGTCCATAAGGGGCCACAACAGGCACACGGACCGTCATACACCCAAAACGGAACAAAGGCAGAACAGAAAAGCAACGGAGGAGATGGAAAAGAAGTGTGGTGGGCAGGAAAGCATCTGAAGCATTTGAATCTGTCTGTAGAGGAGTTATGAAATGAATCCGTAGCATTGAATAGGATCCCAAAACTACTGAAGAACCTGAGACATGACTGACGGTAGGAATGAAAATCTGTCTTTCAGCCACTGACATGATGTGAGGGGACATCTGCCAGCTCAGGAGGGAGTCCAAAGTCCAGGAAGATAATCAAAGCAGTAATAAAATCTTATTCAGGAACTCATTTTAAGTTAATGCTTTCCCCTGCAGCTACATTTTAAAGCGAAAGGCATCTTTTGCACATTTCAATTTGCAGATACCCTCCCTTAGCCCCCTTTAGAGCATACTGATCAAAGTAGGCAGGTGGAGTCTTTTCAGCTAATGATAGACCAAAATCATCTTCTAGCAACTGGTGGTGCCTAACAGATGCCTGCAGATGCCTAATTAACATTCATGAAGCACTTGAATTCCTTAGATGAAGGCAGTATACAGTAAAAGCATAAATTATTATTATTATGGGTACTAACTGCTTCAGAAAACAACTGTGACTATTCTAAAAAAAATGGTTTATTATTCCTTTTGCTAAGAAAGAATTGTGTAAAGACCAACAGAAAAAGATTTTTTCCTACACATTAATTATTTTACTACCGTGTAAATAGCAACAAACAAATATTCAAAGCTGCTCAGGTATTTCAGGAGTTTGGATTTCTAACAAAATCTAAGATTTCAGTTAAATCTGACAGAAAACTGGACAATCAACAATCATTAATGTGATTGAAATTTTAAAGCAGACTACTCAATCATGCTACAGAGCTGCTAAGAGCATTCTGTGTCCTTTCCTTGTCCCTGACCCTTAAGCTGCTTTGCATCTGGATATTTAAATACTTTGCACAGCTGTGTCTTGCAGACTTCGTCTTCTCCATCTGCTTGTTTGTTTTCCTGGTTTTATTTTTCAGGCTGCTATTTTGTATAAGCAAAATTATCCTTTTATGCCTCCTCTGCCTCTGTTATTTCTTCTAGATATTGTAAACTACAGCATCTGTAGTACTTCTTCTGTTATAGATTTATATTCTTCTAGGTAGTGTGGGATAAAGATAAGAAGCCTCAGTTGAACATGAAGCTGATGCCCTAGTCTGACACATAAATCCCCAAAGCTTTTTATTTCTGAAATATTCTACGGAGTATCCCCTTGGTGTATAAATGATTTCTTTTGATTTTTTACAAATATGTATCACAGGTCAATAGGAAAAAAAAGAAGGCAAGCCACTGGGCATTTGACAGAATACAGTTACCCTTTACATTAGCAAGAGTGACACTTTTTTTTTTTTTTTTGGTCAGATAATCTGAATACTCTGACAGTAAATATTATTTTAAAAAAAAGGGTTCATGACCTAAGAAAAGTAGGAATTCGGATTTGATTTTTAAAGCATTTCTCTGTCTTTGGGTCAGCATGTTTGCAGAATGAAAGGATGTTTCCCGACCTTTTTATCTCCGAAGGGTGGGAAGTAACTTTAGATTCAGAGGTTTATCTCATATCCTAGAAACAAATTGAGCCAAGTTTTCAAGTTCTATCTCCCAGTTATTTCTGGATTACTGAGCTTTGCTTACTCTGAACTGTTTCATAAAGGAAGTTAAAAATTAATGCTGCTGCTTAGCTATATACTTAAATATGAGCTCAGCTTTCAGCACAAACAGATGTTCTTTGCTTAGATGGGATGGTCTGGAAAAAAAAAACAATTACAAAATTGTTTTGATGTGTTCAATTCTAGGAATCTGTTAATAGCTTATGAACAGAACACATGGATGGCTCTGTTAGGTCAGGACCGTGGCTTTCTCACCAGATATCAGAAGTGGATATAATGGGACAAAAGGTAGGGGGTCACATACTGAAAAACCACATGGATTATAATATCCGACAGCTTTTTTATGCATTAATGCATCCCTGCTTATTTGTTTCCTGTGTTATCCTGTACCGAGCCCTATCTATGTGAAACAAATTGCAAGATCAAAATCTTACCTGCTTAAAGAAATCTCTCAGATTACCTTAAAAATTTCATTTGTCAGGTTTTGTAATAGCTGTTATATCCTGCTGAATTATTGTGAAATATCAAGAGCAAGGTAGCAAAACATGTCCTACTGAGCAGAAGATTTGGAAACATGAACCACTGAAATATAATTCTAAATGACCTTGGGGACAGGGAGCGAAAATAAGGTAAGGTCGAATTTATAATAGTAACTCCTGATCATGAGCTTTGCTCTTTGACACAGTTTACATTCTGTTCATGGGTGGTGCACTTCTAGCTCCCTTTTGCTTCATGGAAGTTTTAGAAATGTCTGGAATTGCTGTGTGAGCCTTATAGAGAAATCTAATCATATCCAGGTAAATTCTCCTTATTTCTATAAATAATGACCACACACCATCTTGAAAAAAACACAAACCTTAAAGACAAACACAGCATGAAGCTTAGGGGAATCCATTTCACATCTTCTTTGCTCATAAGTTCTTCTAGACTACAGAGGAAAGACTATCAAACTACCTAATCTTCATCTCCTGTTTATCACAGATGCCTAACATTTCTCCAAGTTACCCCTGAACTGAGCTCAGTAGTTCACATTCAATAGAAAAGGTGATATCATCATATGTTGCCGTTCATCAGCTCTTCCAATGTCAGCGCTGCAGCCTATGGTGTACTAACTCTAATTAGGCCATGACTGAAATAAAAGTTGTTGCTGATTAGTAATTTTGCAGTTGTGCTTAAGAATCCCAGTTGCAGACAATCCTGCTTTCAGCATTCAGAAGTGCAACAGGAATTTATTTCCTGCTTCCCACAGACTACAGGCTAGAATAGTTCACTTGGGAACAGTGAACTCCCCTTGATTTCTTACCATACTCCAAAGGCAAAAGCTTTGGTTAGAAAAGTACTAACAGTTTTTTATTGCCAATGTTAATTAAAGAAGAAGGAAAGAGTCATCCAAAATTTTTAGATAAAGCTTAGCAAAATGAAGAGCTACATGTTATTCTTATCCATTTAGGTTTTAAGCCCTACTTCAACAGTGAAAGGAGGAAATGTAATGAACTTACTGACTGCCCTAAGGACTGAGACACCTGAAAGATTTCCAGTAAGCATCAGTAACAGCCCTGAATGCGACTCTTCTTATGCTTACCTGCAAGTTTGTCAGTTATTCTGAAGTGCACTGATTTATGTACCCATAATAGTGGACTTCAGGAGCTCTGTGTGTTTTATTACTTGAGGCTATTGGTGTATAAGAGAGAGAATAGGTGTATAAGACAGGAGCTTTAGGGCTCCTGATACTGGTTCAAAACATGAAAGCCCTATGATGCAAAAGGTTGATTCTATATTATTTCATTCAGGTGGCTAAATTTTTTTTTTCCTCCAAAAATAACTGAAGGGTTGAATTTGTATCAATACTTTTCACTGGAATAGGTGTTGTTCATCTTCACCATTTCATCTTGATACCAGAGCTGATATCATTTGTTCTGTCTTTGGAAAAAAACATAATGCCAAAATAAACTCTGTTCCTGTGTAGTCTGACTAATGTGATAGAAGTACAGTCATCTGATCACAACCAAGCTGGATCACATCTGTTTCATGCAGGATTGATTTTGCTATTGATCACTAGCAAAGAGAATTTGTAACGGCAGGATTGCAGTGAAACTTGCCTCACACGAAGGAAGGCTTTATCGATAGTCTTTTATACTGTCTCTTGATATAGCATCTTTTGTTCCAATAAGTATTGATATGAGCAAGTCTAAGGTGTGGAGAAATCTTTCCTGGCCGAACTGAAACACCTTCTCTTTCAAGGCTGCAGCTGTTGGTGTCCTCCACCCAAAAGACTAAGGCATACACTCAACCTCAAACTGAAAAAGGAAATAGTTTCATACCTGACAAGGGGGTAGTTTTTCATTTCCCCCACCCAAATAACACATAGGAAATTTTTTAGGTGGGTAGAGCTAATACACACCCCAAATAATCCCATGGTTGCTCTAGCAGCCAAAACATCTCACACTGTGTTTACACCACGTCCTCCTGATGAACATGCCCTGGGTGAGGCTCTGTGGTTGGCTTTATTTTCAACATTCTTCAGTTACTTGTGTGTCATTTTCACAGAACTATATTAAAATGCTTTCAAGTTTTTACAGACTTCTTTGGAAGGAATGGCTTTTACCTTCGACAAAAGAACAATTTTGTTTCTTAACAGCACTCAGGATAAGCCAAAAAGCACTAATTTCTCCTCACTTGTAAAACATTTAACATATCGCTACCCACACCCTGTAATTTCAAGGCTCCTAGGATTTATATTTTAAAAGCATAATTGAAACTTCTTGGCAAAGGCCCTATGACTTCCAGTCAAAATGGTTATAGAAGAAAAATTCTCTGTCTTAATGTAAAAGAAATCCTGCCTAAATTAAAAGCAGTTGGTATTAGCTCTTTTTCCCCTATAATAATATCTACCATTAAGATGACAGTTAAAATATAAGGTGTTCTTGCATTTCAAGAGACTATGAGAGGAAAAAGGATTGGTGGGGCTATTTTAATGATGCCACATGGAACTCATAATATATTTTGTCAAAACAACTGTTTATTCATATACATAGGGAAATGTATTTTTAATTTAGAATTCATTCAAAATCTCATGCTTTAACTCACTGAATCATAATAACTCAATGCCTAAACTAGCACAGGAAAGAGAGTAAAAAGGTTCATGTTGGGAGTGTTATACTGCAAGTGTAGTTTTTTTAATACTTGAGAATAATTTTTAAAAATTCATCTTATCTCATTACTACTTTCTGGAAGAGTTGAGTGCAGGGGCATTGTTGAAGTTCAGCCTATTTTTTTCTATTACACAAAAGCATTGTAAAAGTTCTGCAGAGAAGAGATGTACAGATCATGTCAACACAGGAGGCACATAGCCTCCCATGGGATGCAGATTCTCGTGTATTGTCAGCGAAGAATAACTTGAAAATAACAAAATGGATCTGATGACAACAAGATAGGACAAACACTCTGATTAACTATACAGCACCTGAGCCCAAAGGCATACCTACATCTTTCTGGGCTGTTAACCTTGCATTTGTCTGAAGAGCTCCTGGAAACTCCCTGTACCTGTATTGCACTGTCTGTTTTTCCTCCGGTTTCTGCCAGGCAGAAGGCAACAACCCCCAGTCCAACATCTGTGGCCTCCAGTGTCATGAGTCTGGGGCAGCAGCATTAGCCTTTTCTCTTTGAAATCACGATTCTACAGTCGTTGCCTGGCCCAGTATTAATCTACTCTTCAGAAAAATAAGAATGCAGGAGTTGCACTCAATGATCCTTGTAGGTCTCTTCCAGATCATGATATTCTGTGATTCTATAATTCCCTTGTCCTACTCTGTCAGTGAATGTCTTTCTATAATAATACCTGACCCATGGTAATCCCTATTTTATACTACGCAGACAACAATTTTTTTCGATTTTTCTTGCAAGACTGTATTTTGCTTTCTTCATGTCTCATTAGCTTAAAGGGAGAATATTAAAAAAATGTTTAGTGTTGATGGTAGTCCATTTCCTGCTCAGCACTGTTGCCCGTAGGCCAGAGACTGATGAAATGTCTACAATACTAGATCAAAATGAAAGGCCAGCTCTGAATTTCAGTTATTGAAAGTGGTGTTTAAAAAAATGGTCTCTCCCAGCTAGGATCTGCATTAGCAATTACACAATGACACTGATGCGATGGTAAGTACAAAACAAAAATGTGAGTTTCATGAAGGGGACAACATTTACTCACCAGTTTACCCAGAGTTATGAAATGCAATTGCAAAGGGGATGAGAATGATCACAAATCTTGGTGTGTTTATAACAATTCTCCTATATTAGCAGTCACTTTTTGTAGGTAAATGAGAGATGGCCTTGTAGGAGATAAGAAAAAATGTTAAAATCATGCTAATGAAAAGCCAAATGAAGTGCTGTGATTATTGTTATGAACTTTTCTTTTTATGCTTTTCTCATCTCTGTGTCTTGTCTGTAGTTGAACTCTAAGACCCTTAGAGCAAGGAAGCTGTTAATTCATCAGAGAAAGAGCTCTCTTTGTTCTAGATCCTGTATAATACTCACCAAATCAGCCTTAATCCCTTTAACATAAATAAAAACAAAGAAAGGTATCGCAGTTGTGTAGTATTAGAAGAGACTTCAAAGATACAGAAGTCTATCTGCCTGCTTTGAGGAAAAATAAATGTGCCTAGGCTGTCCATGACGAGTCTGTCTAACCCATTCCTAAAATAGATTTCTCCTTTCAGAAGAGGCATGGGATTCTTTGGTTACTTTCTGAAGTCTGCCTCACCACTTATCTCTTCTTATGTTTAGAGATTGTTTCCAGTAGCCCTGTGGATGGGAGAAGTAAGGGGAAATTTTGATTATAATTAAATGTTGCCTTGTTTTTTTGATTAGGTACCTATGTATGACACATGAGGATAAGAGAGCAAAAGCCCTACTGCTCTCAGCAGTACAGCTTGAGAGAAAAAAAACACATTTTATCTGTACCATCAAAATACTTCTGATGTCAGTGCCTACTTTCATAAGTGGCTATCACACATTAAATTGTTTTCAAGTAGCTTCGAAGGAAAAACCCATGAAACATGTTTGTCAGGAACGCAGTAAAAAGTTATGAGTATTATCTCTCCTACCCTTTCCCAAAGTTTTAATGTATGAAGTGCTCCCCTGTCTCCTGAGGACATCTGTGTGATTTTCATGGTAAAAACAACCTCTTATTTTGGTAATATGGATAGTGTGTCCTGGTCCATCATTTCATTGTTCCTAACATCTACTCTTGATGAGTAACATGAAAAGTGTTACATGGAACATTAAAATTTTCTAACATGAAAAGTATCACAGTTAGAAGTTTTTTTAAGGTGTTTTCTATTTTGTATGCATATATATTGAAAACATTCTGTGAAATAATCTATTGCAAAATAATATTTTGCTTTGACATAAACATATATTTCCTCCTGTTACAGTTCGAAGGCTGTTCTATGTGAATTCAGATTAGTAAGAACCAACAATGTGTGTTGACAGAGAGCTATATCTAGCCTGCAATTAGGATACAGGTTTGGTGCATATATAGGCATAACTGTGCTACTTTTATCTTCTGATCATCTGCTTTGTTCCTCTAAGGATGGCAGAAAACTCCCCTCCCAGAATGCTGGTTTTTCTGTGAGCCAAGTGTGCTTGCAGACAAACCTGAATAGTTGGCAGCTGTATCCTGTGGTATGCAGTTTTAGATTAAAACTAGCTTGGTATGTGCTGCATGTGTTACAATTACACTTCAATCTGAAGCCCCCATATATCCTAAATTGAAACAGCTATGAATACTTGAGACTCAGAAATCATCTTCCATCTCTGGCCATCTGTGGGGCAGATGTGCAACACTTTACTCACAGCTATAGCAAAACCAGTTTCAAGCCCACCTTCCTGTTGTGCTTCTTCTAATCAACCCATTTCCAGACCTCGCTGCTGGCAGCAGTCATATTGCATGTTTGGTTTAATAGCTTTGCACCCCTGATATAATCCATCCCTTATGTGTGCACACATTTTCCCAGTCTCTCTTGGCAAAGCTCCTGAGGTGTACACAAGTAAACAGTGAGGAAGATGACAACTGTGGCACTGAAATGAAAGTGCACCTACTGAAAAGAGAAAGTGATGCAAACTGGGAAAATGTGTGGTAAATTTGGGCACTGAAGCTATTGGAGCAGGAATGCTGGACTCCCAACATACTTTAGGAGCATGTGGGTAGATTTTATTAAAAAACCCCAACATAGTCCCTTCAACTACTATGATAACACAAACACACTCCCTTCTGCACTGGTAATCTAGAAGTGACTACATGTTCCCTGCAAGTAAAACATAAGGGCCTCTATGGCACTTTTCTCTATGTGTATTTGCTTAACCACTTTCTTCCCCAAAAAGCTGTAATTATATATATTATTATATTATTATTACAGAAATACTTTAGAGAAGAAAACACTACAGGGTGCTACCATAATAGAAGTTTTCATTTAAAAACTCACATTTTATTTGTCATTTTCCACCACCTCATCAAACAAGTCATCCAGTCCTCCACAGAGCAGACTTAACTTTGACACAGGATGCTGCTGAATGGAGACAACTCCAAGACAAACCTGTGTCCCTTCCAGCAAGCCATGAGTGCCATATAGTGCCCAGCAACAACACACACTAAAAACCAGAGGAGGTCATGGGCAGGATGAAGCAGGAGACATGCAATATGTTACCATTTAAGAGCAGAAAGTGTGCTGGTTTTGTCTGATAACCTTTGAGTCAGAGCACTGCACATCATTGACCTACGAACTACCCTGCTGCTTCTTCTGTAGCTGCAAAAGGAAATGGGAATGCATGAAGAAGGGGTCTAATTTATATCTTCACAGTTAAGTGAATTTTACTTGACACATATCTTCAGATCTCCTGATGAAAGTAATTATAAAAGTGAAATATGTGGTAGAATATGATAGCAACTGCTTGTTTTCCTGCGCACTATCTAGTGCATCTCTAGTCTGGGAATGCTGGGTACCATTTTCATGTAAATGTCTTGTTGCTTTGTTACTGCTGTATAAGAACAATAAATGTCTATTGTTAATACTAATAAAACTTTTTAAGAGTTTTTAGGGTTTTTTGTAAAGAAATAATACTTAATGAAAAGGAAAAGTCTTTATGGTAACCTTTCACTAACCTGACTTGTAGATTTTGTTATCAGAAATAATCTTTTCATCCTAGTTTGAATAAATAATTTTTTCTTTCATTTATTTTCCTATGAAGGACAAAGACTAGTAACTGTAGATGCATTAAACAAGAATAGTTGCTGGTATTGCACAGATATCCATTACAGCCTAGCTAACATTAGCATGTTGTATTCTGTTTGACACACCATGCTATTTGCTAATGTTATTAATTCTACATTCAAATAAAAGTGAAATGGGTCAGGATTTGGGAACTGTAACCATATTTATGGGTAGCAGGATTCCAGCATTTAAAGCAGAACTGCTAAATTTTGAAGATTGAAAATGGGAAAGTTATATACACAAATACATATATACATATATATACAGAATGTAAAGGACCATATCCTGCCAGTAATGATAAAGGCCCAAACCTGCTCCTAGTGAAGTTATCCAAGCTCCTTGATGGGAGCCCACTGGAAAGAAGAACAGAGCCTAGTCGAGGAATGAATCACCTTTCCATATGAATTAAAATTGCTGAAGAGGATGCTCCTGCCCTTGGCAATCCAAGGAGTCTCAGCCAGGATGAGCAGCTCCATTCCCTAGTTCTGCTCTTTCCATATGCAAGAACAGAAGGATGCACACTCTATTTCAAACAGTTAAATAAAGTCTTTGCCAAAAGCAATAAGATTGTTTGCAGATTGAAACTTTGAGAATTTCCACTTTTTTTTTTTTACCAATAAGTAAACATTGCACAACCCTTGAATAAAAGCCATGTTCCAGATTTTGCAAGAATTTTGAGAATCACGTAGTTAAAATCTGTTTTATTCCCATCATATGAGTTTCTAGGTAATGAACATATATGATCTCATACCACACTACGTGGGATTCAAATTCTGTCTTCACACCTATGTAGTACTCTTAACTTCAGAAATGTTACATGAATACAGAGAAGAGTAGGGTTTGAGCCAAGATGCTAAGATTTCTCCAAATTTTTAAAAACCAGATGGTGAGTCTCAATTTCTTTCTGGTGCTTATAATTATTTTTACCTCTTATGTTATTTGTTTACTTATTAATTGAATTTAATCAATTTAGGGTTTTTCAATCAGCATTAGAAAATTATTAGAGTTTTTTTTCCTATAACATTGGTACCAGTGTTGTAAAACTTTATTTTCAGCATGTTTTCTTACCTTTCCTTTCAGCCTTTTACACTTCACTGATTAGCATGGATGAAATTTCTTTCAACAGGTTTTCTGCATCAGAAAGTTAGACAGTTAGCCAAAATTTTTCATCTAAACTCTTCCTATCAGTGAAGAGAGGCAGTGAGGGCAATTGACCTGTCTTTCCTCACTGAATACAGGAGGAGTCTAGACAAAAAGCTTAAAATAGACAGCTGTCTTAGGTAAATTAGCTAATTATCTTGGATGAGATAATTAGCAAATAATGAAAATAAATAACTGCTACCCGCCCGAGGACATTGCAGGTGTTAACTAAGGGACAAAAGTGTCTTGAAGATCCTGGAATATTTGGATAGTGCTGCTTGGCCATTTGTATTTCTTCTGGCTCTTACAAATAAATGTTTCATTGACTGTTCTTTGAATTGAGTATGGCTGTGTGGTGGTTATATTCCACTTGCTTTCTTGATTATAGGCAAAACCTCAAAACTTGAAAATTTGGTGATAAAATATAGGCTTTTGCCAGAAATATGAGGTTTCTAGTCTTCCAATAGAAACCACAGTGTCAGAGGTGATTGGCCTGTCCATCTCTGCCTTACCTTAATATCTTCAAACTCTTTTTTTCTGGTTTTGTTCTTAAACAGCCCTCTTGGTTAGCCTCTGTGTACATTATTATTTTCCTCAGGAAGAAATTAAAATTATTTTTTCCTTTCTGTGCCCATGCTTGTAGCTACCCAAACCCCCTCCTCCATATGACCTTGAGCCTGTCCAAGCCTGGCACAATCCCTTGTGGCCCTGAAGTGCTCCAGAGTCTCATCACCTCTCTGCAATATAATGTCTCATGTGCAGTCTCCAAAAATCCTAATACATCTGTAGGGCTCTCTTTATATCCATTACATCCTCTTGCCCGTTCAGCTTCCCCTCCAGTGCTGCAGGAGAAAGGAACAAGCATGAGGAACCAAAGGGGAACCATTCAGAAGAGAAGGGAATCATGTTTCTGCAGAGAAAGGCGAGGCTTACTGGCCTTAAATCTTCTAACAGCTGAAGTGAGAGCGCTGGTGCTCTATGATACGACAAAGCAACGTGAACCCTGATCAGCCAGATGCAATATGTGGCTGCAGCTTGGTGAGGTACTTTATATTCCAAATGTGTTTGCTCACACAGGAGGATAAAACACCATGTTTGGATGATCTTTCAAAAAACTTCATCTAGTACTAAAAAGTTTACTTCCCTCTGTAACACCTTATAGTCAAACAGCAGCCAGTCCCAGTGCAGGACATAAAACTAATATAAAGGAGCACTCAAACAGACAAAGTGCGTGCTCGTGTGCACAAACCCACCACACTCACACACACACACAGTGGCTGGCCTTGCAGAAGCCTGGAGTCAGAGGTTCATTTTTCAGAAGGACATAGAGTGACAGCTGCAAAATATTATTTTGGGTTTTCTTACAAAGGTTTTACTAACCTTTGTAAATTGTGATTGATTGAAATAAACTGCCAACTGCAATTTGTTAATTTTATGTGATTTATTCCCAATGTCTGAATGTGAAAACCTGCTAGAAAAAAATGTTTTATAAAACATCATTGATTTTTATCACCATTAGTATTCTAGAAAAGCAATTTTTCAGTACTCAATTCTGCTGAATGCTTGTGATGAGCAGCCAGGAAACTGACTGCCACATGCCATACAGTAATGAGAACAGTAAATCATCTGCTAAGAAACTGTTAGCCTGTTTGAGACTCAGAGCATTTTCTTACGCGAGAAGAAGGGTCTTGATAATCATTGCCATACTGGAGTTTAAAAAGAAGTCACATTTGGAAACTGTATTTACTGATTATACAGAGGACTGCATTTAAAATAGCTGCAACAATTTGTACAATGTTTACTATCACAAGAGATTCCTGTCATAGGATGAATATTTCTCTTTAATGTAAATGCGCTGTAGAACACAACATTGCTTGAAAAGAACATCACCAATTTAAGAGGAAAAGAAAAGAACTGTATTTGCCTCAAAAGACCAAGTTCAAAACTGAATTATGTGGCCTGAGATTTGAGCAGAAATGCATGATTTGATGTCCTCAACAAATCAAGACATGTTCATTAAAAGGTTTAATAAACTTTGGAGTGAATGGAAGTGTATACTGAGAGCACCAAGAGACTGAAATTGAGAATGGAATGATATCACCTCCGTAAGCAGCACTATCAGCACTGAGGTGGGTAATGCACTAATATGGGTTTCTGACGGGATGGGCCACAGCAAACATCCTGCAATTCAATATGTAGGAACACTGAATACAGCTTCAGAAAATACCCACAGCAGTTAGAAAGTGCATAGGTCTTCTCTTTAATCGGATAAAGAATTCCATGATAACATACTGTCTTTAGCCAACACCTAGTATCCTGAAATATTGCCTTAAATACTTGTCTTGGGGGTTTTTTTCTTTTTTTTTTTTGGAAAGAGACTGGATCTTACTAGTGACGCATTTGCAAGGAATGTCAGTTTGAATCTTTCCTATGACCCCAACACAGAGATATTCAGATTTGCTAATGGACTCCTGGGAATAACTATGAAAATAACTGCTACTCTCTTGAGGAGAGCAAGGAGAAAGAGCATGTCATGCACTTATTCTGAAACTACAGATCTGCATATGTCTGTCATAGCAGCTTCAACTTAAAACTGGAAAAGGTGGCACTGCTTGTAACAGACTTGAGGAATTATCTGTTCCACTCATGTCTGGCTCAGAGTTAGCCCTGAGAAGAGCTGCACTGTAGGTCAACCATAGCAGAAGGTCAAGAAAAATGGGACAGGGGAATTATACTGGAATTTAGGATTCCGTTCTAATGAGTTTGGAGAATTTGCAGGCTGAGATACTCTCTGCAAAAGAAGCCATATAGATGCAGAGCATTGCCATCAATTTAGATTTATTTCTGTATTTCCTGCTGGTTGGTTATTAAAGTTCTTAATTTGTTTTTTCCCATGTTTTCAGTGAAGAGTGAACTTATCAGAATAAATGATAAAACCCCATCTTGAAAAGTCTTTTTATGCTCTGAATTCAAAAAATATTGTATTCTGCAATGCCAAATGTGTATATAGGTTGAGGCAGAATTCCTTTAATTATTTTGTTTACATAATTAGATACCAGGTCATTAACAGAAGGCTCTATTCTGGATGGTAGAAGATATATCAACAGTTCAACAACAATTGCTCTCTAAAGATTTTGGTTTGCTTTTGCTCCTGATTAACCATTTTCACAGCAGTCTGTGTGATTTTAACAATTTCACTGTAGTACATGAAGATTTATATTTAATTTTAGAAGAAAGAATCTGTGAGTACCCTTCCAAAAATAATGGTGGACAAAATATTGTACTCGACCTACACCCTAAAATTTCTGTTGGTATTTTCTTTGAAAAATTCCAGTAGCCTATTACATGAAGCTTAGGTTTGAAAACAGATGGAAAAAAAAGTATTTTGTAAGATATACCCCCTTTGTTACTCCTGCAAAAATCCATCAGAAACATGCCATACCATGTTGTCTTCGAGAAAGGCCAAGCTTCTCTCCAAGAAACAGGGCAGCTCCTTTCCCTGTGCCTTTGGCACTCTTTGGT
Organism: Oreocharis arfaki; assembly: GCA_013398015.1. Lineage (NCBI taxonomy): Eukaryota > Metazoa > Chordata > Aves > Passeriformes > Paramythiidae > Oreocharis > Oreocharis arfaki. The sequence goes on from VZRR01011088.1 coordinate 37,000, forward strand.
ACTGGAGCAAAACTGTGTGAGAGAGGAGACTGCTGCTTGGGAAGATATGTTCACATTAAGGACAGAGAGATGGACAGGAGACAAGGATATTAGGAAAGAGGACTACGAGGGAGACTTGAGCTGGACTTTAACACAGAGCCACAACAGAAAATTGATCGATTGTAATTAGCCACCTAAAGAGGTTAAACGTGCAAGTCAAAATCTTATTTTTGAATGAAAATACCAGCCAAGAACCCATGAAGAAGCTTCTGCAGTCCCACAGTGGAGCAAGGACCAGGGGAAACATGAAGCTCCACTTTCTGCACATCTTCCCTCCCCTTGTCACACAGCCAAGGTGCACAAGCCACCCTAGGCTGTGACCAGTGCTCCCTGTCATGCACCAAATAATCTCAAACTGAAAACACCAGTGATGAAGAGGAAACTTTCCTGTAAAAATTTATGTCCAAATTAGACACGGAAGTGCTACACAGGACAGAACACAGTTCCTTCTCTGTCACAATCCCATCCTTGTCCTATTTTACTAAAGTGGAAGGAAAGTTAATGGCAGTGGTAATGGTGGTGTTTTTGTTGTTTGTTTGAAGTGGTCATTGCATCCTAGGAATGGATCTGAGAGCACAGCCTTCACTTTACACAGACCAACGAGCTCACCACGTTTACAATAAGTTCTTAGGAGGCTGAAGATGAAATACCAGAAGCATCTCCCTCTGTGGCTTGCACATACTGAAATTTAAGTGGATGCTGATTTGTGCTGACATTCCTATTTACTTTCCAAGGCTGTAATGACTAATACTTCTGTAGATACTATACTAAAAGCTTCCGCTTTCTCTGACAATAAAATTTAAGGATTCATTAGAATTAGAAACCTCCTCTGGCCAATTATTTTGATAGGTAAGGATGTTGTAAAACAAAGATTACAGTAAAATAATTTCCATTAGTTATTCTTACCTGGTTTTTCCATCTAAGAGCTCAGTATCTACTGATGGACTGTAACTTTTAATTTGTAGTAAAAGAACTAGAAAGAAGATAAAGTGGGTTTTGCTGTCAAAATCAGGTATCTCCCTAGCAGGACACAAAATTGTAAATTGAATCCCCATGTTCTGCAACTGAAATTTAACACCTTGGAAATTCTTAGGTTTGTGTTCTTGGTTTTTTTTTTTTTTTCTGTTTCTCAGAAGAAGCAGAGAATCATCTGGAAAATATTCCACCCTTTGATCCAATACACACTAATTTTAGACCTACCTTAACAGCTTTAAGGGTGGAATTCCTTATTTCCAGCCTTCCCTCTGCTATCAGAACAACATAGAGGGTTCTGTTTACCAGCAGTCAAATGATTTGCAGATGACAGTCAAAAAAGAATTTATAAAGTCTCTGTTCCAAGGAAAGCCTTGATCCCCTTAGCTTTAAAAAAATCTCCAAACTGACATTTCCAATATTTTCAAGAATACCTAAAAATCTAAAGCTCCACCCTGAAGCTTTTCTCTTTTTTTTCTTCTCTCATTTTGTTCCAGCATAGGTTCAAAATATTCCTATCCCTTGATTCTACTGTAAATATGAATTCACATTTCATATACAGAGCCTGAACTCTTTGTAATTTACAGGTATTTTAAGGGTACACTTGTTTAGAGAACACCTTTACTTCCCTTTAAACTACTCTGAAGAAGAGGGCCACATGTGAATACCAAGCTCTTGGCCTCTGTAATACTCTTCTTTGCGTGTGTGTGGTTTTTTGGTCTGCTCTTGCAAACCTTGCTTGCTTTGGATAATCTTCTCTTACGTCAGTATTTAAACACAAGTGAATGGAACTTCTTATATAAGACACTACTTGATGTGAGCAGTGGATGATAAAGCCAGGCTCTTTGTAGGTGCTGCAGGATGTGATTTTCCCCTTGCAACAATAGCACACTTCAAAAGGAAGGGCAGGAAAGGAAGTGTCCTTTGAGCACCAGCCTTTTTGAAGCCACATGCTGAAGTCTCAAGTCCTAAATCAGTGTTCACAGCCTTCATGCAGAGCACAGATCACCTTTTACCATCCTGTAACTCTGCATTCATTTGTCAGTCTTTAGAGACAATCATATTTGTGAACGGGGATTTCTTCTGAATTTTATTTGTCAGCATTCATTTGCAAAAGAAACTGCCCCAGGTTATTAAGGAGTAAAACCTAATATATAGAAGTGGTATAACTCCACACATGTCAAAAAACCACAGGTATCGGATGTTATACACACAAAATCTTAACTGGTATATTAAAAGAAATTTGTTTTGTGCAACCTGCAAATTTCAGCATGTGGTAAAGAAACAATGTCCAGATTTTCCAGCTTTTAGGTATTATGTATGTGAAAAGTCATATGAAAAAAAGACAGGACACAGGATCTTTCTGGTATTGTAGTTGAGAAGTATTGAACACAAACAAGTGTGAAACTGTAAGGAAGTTTCCTAAGACTGAAGAGCATTGTCACCCCAAAATTTTAAAACACCCAGAGACTGATGCTTCTACAAACTTCACATAACTCCTCAGGAAAAAAAAATATTAAAAAATAAGGGGGGTTATTTATTTTCTTCTTGTCCTGTATGCTGACCTGAGAATCAAGGAGACATCATTGATCTTGATGGCCAAGAACTTCATAAACCACACAAAAGACAAATACCACATAGCTAGCAAAGGAAGCATCCTCAGAAAAGATGACACTTCTTCACATCCCCTTCTTCTTGCCCATTAACACCAGTATCATTTGTCTCTTATAATTCACAACAAAATAGATTACTCTTTTTTCCCCTATGGAAAAATATGTAGATTTTATACACACATCTCAGAAACCAGGTTTTAAATGTATGCCAGAAACGTGGAGGAAACACCTAGGGCTTGCCCTAAAAGTAGGAATACTTTTCCAAGGGTGCTTGTTTCTAATTTGCATAGCCAACGAGGTGCAGTGGGATGTGTGGCACCCAGCCAAATAGATATGAGACAGCTTCCAGCAGAGGATGGATAGGTGTGTGAAGTAAACCTGCTTGTCTTCATGAGCCTCCAGGGAAAGAGAATTCCAGGCTCTGATGGTACAACTCAGCAGTTCTTCTATACACACTGAGGTCCCCTTGGAGAGTCACCCAGCCCCTTCTGGGCTGCATAAGTGAGAAGCTGAGCAACCAAGACTCCGTCCTACCATTTTATTCATATGACACTGTGAACCAGTCTGCAAGGGTTAGAAAATGTTTAGAACCAGAAATAATTCCAGGTGAAGGCCTTTGATTGCCACAGTAGGTTGCAAATCATAACAGGCAAGCACAAGAGAGCCCATAACCTTACGAAACATTCCAGGACAGTTAAATGGAAGACTTCACTTGCACAATTTGAGAAAAGTTCATCTCTAAGGCATGACAGGAAAACTCTTTCTCAATACTGTTGTTTTCATTTTAACTCAAAATGAATAAACAGACCCAAAGGAGTCTGGCTTTAGGGCAGATTGCCTGCATAGGTACTTAAGCGATACAGATAGCTCTGTAATGAAATGAAACCTGGCCAAATACTTCAGAGTACAGTATTCATGGCTCTGATACCTAAAGAAAAAATATTCCTCATTAATTGCCTTATGAAGATGTATTTCACTCTCTTCTCACAGGTAAGAAGGTCTCAGTACAGCACTAACTCCCAGGCCTGAGCATTGTCTTCAGAGGTGTAGCAGTAGGAGTCATTGCACTGTGGCAACACAACAGATCAGATAACATCACAAGACTACTCAATGCTGTATATTCTTGAAAATAATACACTAAGCAAGAAAGAGGCCTTTATTTTTCTAGTAAAAGAAGTTTTTTCTTACACTTTGTTCTACATCTCACTCAAGAAAACTTAATATATAAAATTATATGTATTTTATATAGGTCATAGTCCTTTTCTTTAGCAAGGTCCTTAGGTTTTTATTGAAAAATTTTCCCAGCCACCCATAAATGTCTATTACCCTTTGAATTTCTTACTGAGTTGCCAACACAGATAATTCAGGATACCATGGGAATTAACAGAGTCAGGAAAAGAGGTATTATCTAGCAGGCATAACATTGTAAGAAGAGGACATTTTACTTGTTTATCTCTTCCTACCTCACAAAACACTATTCAAAGTGGGAAATGTTATTTTCAGGGGGGTTTTTTTGACATAATCTACAGATACTTTAATTAAATATGCCAGTATTTTATTAATTCTCAATTAAATAGCCTGAATTTGATGTGTTACACCTAAATCATCTCTATATTTGAACGCAAATATCTCTCATTGAAACACGTGACACCAAACACTGTTTTTTCTGAATTACTGAACATTGGACTACTGTAATCCTAACAATATATTCTTTAAGTGCAGTAATTTAAGGTAGCTTAGTTTCAGAGCTTGCCAACAGGGGCATGAGGAGGTAAAAAGAAACACAGATATAGTGCGAGGTGGCACAATGAAAGATTTCTTTGAATTTCGCAGCTGTATCTGAGTCCTTCATTCTCTGGGATTGAGTTACACATGTTACTAATCTATGCTATGAGTTATAATAAGGTGGTTTTGTAAATGAGTCCAAAAAAAATTTGTGCAGGGTATCTGGTGGCATATACAGAACTAAGATTAAAAAAAAATTAAACCTGAATTATCACTTTAAAGAAAAACTTTAATTCCAGATAATTGTACTTAAAAAATAAAATTTAAAAAACCCTACTGAAATTGTTATTAAAGAGGATGGGGTTAGGAGTAGTGGGAGTAGAATTTTTCTTTAACTAAAAACAAAAACATACTTGGATTAGTTTAAGGTTCAATCCTGCAAGTTGCCAAGCTTTCTGGTCCCAATTCAGTAAATTACTTAAGCATGAGCTTAAGTTTTAAGCACATCATCAATTCCAAAGAAATTATCTGACTCACACATCCCTAATAAATGCCTGGGCTAGAGCCAAAGATCTCTGCACTTACTAGTATTAAGACTTTTGTTTCCTAATTGGACTAATAGCGATAGGTAGATTGCATAGAGAATAAAACCTCCTACAAACCCCCTTGGAAGCTGGGAATCACAGCTGGCTCTGCTGTAACCCACATACCTCACAGTGTGACTCGGCCATCCCTGCCATGGTACAAAGCCAGCCACAATGTTCCTGCCCTCCCCATGTTCCCCCTGTCCAGGGTGAATCACATTCAGTGCTGCTGAAATTCCTAGTTATCCAAACAAGCAATAATAGAAACATTTGAGCAGAAAGAATTTTTGAGTCATGTAGGTGGTTTTCTTGTGTGGGAAACTACCCGCCTTGTATCTATGTGATTAGGAAAGTCAGCCTCATTTGCCTCTGGCTGTCTGAGGCAAGCAACAAAAAGCACATTCATGTTCCTATTCCTTCCTCCTCTCAGCAACACAGAAGAAGGAAAAAAAATATTAACTTCTCTATCATAGTCAGGTTAAGAGAACACATTCCCGGTCTGTAAGGCATCACTTCTACCAGTGGGAACTTCTTCCAGAATTTTACACTGCCCACCCCTAACTCATCCATCCAGCTGGATGAAGAAAGTGCTACCCAAATGCATGCTGTCCAGTGCACAAAGAATCATGCTGAGATAGCAGAAATATTGTTCTGGTGGTGTTCAGCAATACACCAAACCCTCACTGGACATCGTATCTGCCCAAAACTGACTAAAAAAAGCAACTGCTGAGTAGAGGTGAGGAAGACAGTACAATAAGACTGTACCATCCTCAATGTGTGCCTTTCTGGTCTTTGGCAAGTTTGGATAGAAATCTTTAAACAGAACAGTTCTCATGAAAAACCAGAAAAGAACAAATTAGCTTTGGAGAGCTTTATAAAGCAAGCATGAGGAGCAACATGGTCTGTAGTCCAAAAGGATTACTCTGAAAAATTTAAAAAAAAAACAAGCCAGACAAGAGACCTAAGTACCACAGGCAGAGGAAAGACAGCAGACAGTAGCTTCTCACAGCAGCATGAAAATGATGTGACTAGGTAAAAAACAGGCCAAGATGAGGTTTTAGTTGAGGCAGATCTGGAGTAAAATATCAGATCTGGAACCTATCAAGAAACAAGGAGGGAGAATGAGGACAGCAATCCCTCAAGACATGTTGAAAGGCCAGGGAGGACACAATTTCAAAAACAGCAGGCTGTGAACATGACTGTGTTGAAGATGGCTGATGAGCCAAAACCCTGGTCTGAGGCATGTTGACTGAGCACGAGGGGAGGAGAGGGAGAGGACTCGGCTGGGATAGAGGAGCTCTACAGCTCATCATGAGGCTGGGAATGGCAGGGAGAAGGCTTTTCATGTCAGAGCAGGAGACAGGCTTGCATGGGAAGCATTATGCAAAAATACTTATTCCTGTGAGCACATGGATGAAGTGGATACTAGGATAGGATTTAAAACTTTCCCAGCCCTGAACAGCTTTGACACCGTGCTGACAATGACACTTTTCAACTGGCATTTCAGGGGAACTTTACCCAGCACCCAAGAGATTTTATTAAAGTCAATATGAAAAACTGTGACATCTCTCCAGAAGAGAGCTTAACAACAGGTTTGCATCAGTTTTGCAAGGAGCCCTTGGGCTGCATTTTCAATCTAAGTAGACAGAACAATGTCTGTTGAAAGTGCTACACTGAAACCAGTGACATCACCAGTGGCAAAGGATGGGAAGAGCTTTCATTCTGCTCTCAGCAGCCTTAATAGAAAAATGATTAATCATAAGTGCAAAAAAAAGTTGTCATACTGCCTCTGCTTTTTTACCATTAAATTATAGTCTACGTTACTTATTAGTTCCGGACTGACTTTTCTATTTCTAATACAAACAAAAGGTAGGTAATTACAAGTGCCATCTGCATATATGCTTCCAAAGTGTGGATAAAATCTTTCAACACACTGAAATATACTCATTAGTGCATGCACTTAGATCCTGTCATCTAATAAGAAGGAAATTTATAGAGAATGATAAAAAACGAAATCATCTAGGGCATCACTGGTCACCTCCTTATTGGCATTTTAGATAAGAGATAATTAGCCCAAGGAAATCTATTTAGACAAGCTGCCTGCATTAGTACACAAACAGATCTATAGGTTACTGTGGTGTCAATGACAGAGAGAGGCAGTTGTGAAAATTTCAGAGAAACTAGCAGAAAGCTGAAGGGTAGAATCACAACAAAAATCCATTTCTCAGCAAACATCTATGCAGAGCAGGAGTGAAGGCTCAAAAATGTTTTTTGGTGGTCAAATCTTAGCAGAATAGTCTGCAGATTAAATTACCATGCAAATAGAAATGTTCTCACAAATAATGTAAAATTTGCATCAAGAAAAGTCATCACTGAAAAATTAAGCACTGATAAAAAATATTTCAGTTCCAGATATACACATGTACAGATGTACAGACAGGTGCTGACTTGGTATCCATAAGAAGTAGATAAAGAGATGCTCTAAAGGTCTGGCCTATTCAGCACCAACCTCAGTGAAGGTTGAGGCGAAATAGTGCATTTCAAAGTTTTTATGTTTAAAAAAGTAGAATATTTATGTCTCAAAACAGTACCTTCCTTCCTTCCTTCCTTTCTTCCTTCCTTCCTTCCTTCCTTCCTTCCTTCCCTCCTTCCCTCCTTCCCTCCCTCCCTCCCTCCCTGCTTCATTCCCTTCCTCTCTTTACCTTCAGTTGTCTGGAAATACAGATTTGGAAACCATACCTGAAAAATATTTTTCTCTAAATTACTTTCAGCCTTTTCCTTGTTTGAGTGTAAACTATGTTTGAATGTGTTTTCTCTAGCAGATAATAGTCTATTACCTTCCTTTTTGCAATTAAATGTCATATTCTTGAGGATTATCAAGACTAAAAACTATTGATTTCTTCAGTGTTTTCTCCAAACGAAGATCATGTTTATTAGAACTCTGATTATTCCTTCTGATTTCTTCTTGAATCTCTCCGTTGTTCATATATTTCTTGAACTCCTATTCATGCTCTTGGTTCTCGTCATTTTTACTACCTTTCACTGAAGTAGCCTCTTACTTTTGTAAAAGCTATTTTATAGGTCACAAAATATTGTGACGAAAAATACAATGTTAATTGTATCCCCACCTCAGAGATTTTTTTTTCTGAATACAGAGATGTATTCAGTACATGCAGAAAATAAATAACTATATAAAAAGAATATATTTCACATCACAATGATATACATAGTTACAATCACCATGACAGTCCCTCACAAATTTTAGTACATCCTGCACTCCCTTGTGAGAGAGGGAAGTACTATTATTGCCTTGCTACCATCAGGGACGTATCAACAATTATATATATATATCAACACAGTCATCAACAATTATAGATACAAATCCACACAGAATTATATGCCTTCATTTTATGATTTTATAGAAATAATGTATTAATTCATATTTATATTTCTTATTCTCATGCTACCATGTGGAAATTGCTAAATTACATCTGAAAGAGCTAGTAAGAGTACCAGAAGAAAAATATATACATTTAGATGAGCTCCATCAACTCAGACAATGTACTCAATATTTTATTATTTATAATATTGTTAGCTTATTATAGGATTTATTAGCTTGTGTTAATATGGTTATTTTGTTTCTGGTGCACAAGCAGCTTAGGACACTTCAGACAACCCAGACTTGTGTCCTGACAAAATTCTTGAGAGCTGTTATCACCAGATCTGCGGTAAATTCAGCATGTCTCCCAAATTATACTTCTTGCATGCCTATATCACCCACAATCCTTCCTCTTCACTTACCTTGGGTTTGGGGTTCTTTCAGGAAGTTAAACAACACGAGAGGTAAAGCAGAAATACAGGCAGAAGACATGTCACCTCAAGTTGAGGTTCTTTCCACACTCCAAGCACAGTGTTTTCACCAGAGAGGAGGGACCCACCCCCTCTTCTTGCTAAGAACGGTGTAACTCTAAGTCAGCTAGCTGAGACTCGTGGCACACAAACATGCACCAAGTGCTCCATATACGCCTAACAACTCCAAAAACCGCTCCTTTTGAGAATGGGAGATGAGTCTAATGACAATTGATGTAGGAGCAGAATTTAACATTATCCATCTAGACAATTACCCATGTAGACAATTTCTCAGCCAGCCTAAACGCATGAGCTCTGCTCTTAGAAACTGCAGGTGAAACTAGGAAAGGCAAGGAAGGAGAGGGCCAGAGAGGGCAGGGGGAGATAACTGAGGAAAGAAGGAAGAAAGAAGGTCAAAGATTAGAAAAGAAGTAGTAGTGGAAGGAAGAATATTTGAAATCTGAAGACTCTCATTTCTCTCATCTTTATGCATTTCATTTTTGTTGGTTTATCAAGTAGACTGCCACTGCAGAGACCAGAACTTCGGAGAGGTTTTCCAGTAGCATTCACAAAATGAAAACAGAAAACATTTGAAAGTCTGTCGCCCTCAGGAGTAAATTTTGTTTTCGTGCTCTTGAAATGTGGAAGGTTTGTCACCTTGTTGGTTTGCACACTGTCTCTGGCCTGACAGGAGCCAGCTGACTTATCAGAAAGGGAAATCTGGAGACAAAAAGTCAAGAATGACTCAGATGTGAATTCTGCCCCATTGTATTAAAACACATAGCTGAAGCCATGTGCAGTAGCTGAAAACTCAAGGCTATGTTTGGGGCATTACTGAAACACACTTAGCAAATTTGCCTCTTAACTGTCAGATTTTTTTGGTAGTTTATGCTAATTTATAATAGGTATATTGTTATTCTTTATTGTTACCATGTTGTTATTGTTAAGAGGTAAATATTAAAAAATTTTACGGTTTTCCTTTTTTTTCCCCCATAAAAGAACTAGATGATTTGTCTTTGTTTTGTACTCAGAGTTTGGAAATCTTCTAAATAAATCAATTAGTCTGTCAGCCCCCACAGGTACTTTAGCTGCTTTAACAACTTAGCTCCAAGCCTGCAAATTTGTATGCACAAAGATGGCCAAGAATAGGACTTATGTCACCTAATCTAAGAGATAGGAATCTAATCTACACAGTTGTCTAGGCTACACTTCTGTTGTCAATTGAGAGAGGCAGAAGTCTAAGATTGGAGGTATGAATCACACCTCCGGAGGCGAGGCGAAAATCTCTTTCCATTGACTCTAGAGGGAACCTAGGAAGGTTGGTTAGACTAGACATCTAACATTTAAATGATAAAAACTAAGTGAGCTAAATCACATTTGAAGTGCATGAAGAGCATGCTGAAATCAGTGTAACTATTCCTCTGAAAAATAGTTGTACAGATGTTAAAGTATTTGTATAATAAAGGTTCCACAATATCGAGTTTTTAATAGAAAATACTATTTCTATGTGTTATGGGGAATAAATCTTTGATCCCTGACTGGTATTGTTTGGTAAAATTAGAAAGGGATGCAAATCAGAATGTTCAGATGTAGGAAGAAAATTATTTAATGGTACATTACAAAGTATTTTAAAAGGTAACTTTTGCTACCCTGCCTGATCCTTCACTCATTGCTAGAGCTGGTCAATCTGCTTCTGAGAGGCAATCTTCACCAAAAAAAAAAAATCATACAGTAAAAATGACAGTATAGAGGTGTTGGTAATATCAAATTTAAGAAGAACTTGTTATTTTCTTATATAAGAAAAAATGAATGATTATACCTCTGCTCCCTTGAAACTTCAGGAAAGGGGAGTTGTGATGTTGCCTGATTGCCAGGATACCATTCAAATAGTTGGTTATTGACAGGAACCTATATTAAGTACATCAAAAGGCAAAAAAATTGCTTGAAAGTATGTTGGTAAACTTTATCAACAGAAGATAAGGACTTGGTGAGTCTGATAGGCCTGGTTAACACGGATCCTGACATGCACATTTAAAGGTACATTTTTCTCTGCACTACCAAATCACAGAGTGTTGGTTTTTCTTCCTTTGTGGAAAAAAATTGCTTCAATTTTGCAGGGACGGAAGGAAGCAAATGCCACCCACCTTGAGGCCTCTGATTTCAAGGCACTTCCCTTCCCATTGCATGTGTTTGTGGGGAGCAGAAGTTTTGTGTGTGCACAGCCATAAATTTGCCAGAACCCTCCCAGCAGCTGCTGCCACCCCACCGGCGCAGCTGAGGGGTTGACTGCCGTGCTGAGGTACTGAGTCAAACTGGAGTCTGTCCCCACACACAGCCCAAAAACTTGGAAGCTTCAGTGCCAGATGCAGGGTGGTTTGGAAATCCACCCCCATAACCCAGGCACAGGGTGCACAGCTGGAGCGCAGACGCAGACAGGGCCTTCCTAGAGTGGCTGTGGGCCATGTGGGATCAGCAAAACTCCGGGATGTGGCACGCCCCGAAAAGCTGCAATGCACCCCGCGCTCAGTGCAGGTAAGGAACGCGTAAGGGAGCAGGCGCCGTTCGGCTGAGGGATCTCCACGTGCCACTCAGCTGTCAGCTTTGTTCCGACCGCCTGCTTTCAGGTGGGTTTCACTCGGCGCTGCAGGGAGATAGACTTTACCGCTTTGTGACTCACACCCAATCGGGGGGAGTGGGAACAGCAATCATTTATGACTCACTACATTGTATAAGGCTGTGGAAAATCATTTGCTTGCATACTGTACAAATACAGACTGGAAGTATATTAAATATGTTGAAGTAATTGGAACACAATTAAAATGTTCTGAAGCAAGAGAGAGAAAGGTTACTCATTACCAGTCTCTTCCTTTTCACAGAGATAACCTCTTAGCAGAAATTTGCAGTATTTTCCTTATGAAGTAGTCAAGGCTTTAAAATTCTGCCTAGAAATAGAACTGTGTGCATAATTTGGGGTGGGGGTTATATTCAAAGAAAAACTAGCAGGTTTTTTCTTCTTGACAGTGTTGGGGTTTTTTTTCTTTTCTTGAGCAACTGTTCCTAGGATAAGAAAATGTAAGTTCTTCTGAAATAGTAGGAATAAATATATTTTGAAACTTTCCCTCTAAAAGCAAAGTTGTGCAAAAGCCTAATGCTCAAACCAGTGTTTTAATAACACAGGCTGCAAAAGATATTGTTACACAAGAAGGAAAGAAACCATTGCGCAGAGGTTGGGGTGCTGGTCTACAAAGTTCTTTGCTTTGCTAGAATTTAAATGAGGACACTAGAAATAAATATCTCTGGCCTAAATCTTCAAAAATCTGAGGAGCCTGAATCCTGTAGAATTTAGAACCAGGGGTTAGATGACTTGGATAGGGCAAGTGATGGCAATATCAAGGAGAGAGCTGTGTTTGAACACTCTTCTTTCCTTCAGATCAAAGTCATGAAAAGCAATACTAATTAAAGTATTTCTACATGGAAAGGGAAAAAATCCTGTCAAAAATTGATATTTTTGGGAAAATTAGTTCACAGAATCACAGAATATACCAAGCTGAAAAGGACCCACAAGGATCACTGACTCCAACTCCCAGACCTTCACAGGATCATCCCCAAGATTCACAGCACATTCCTCAACAGAGTGAAATGTGGGATCAGACAAACCCCATGAGAGCATGATGGGTGGTGGGAAGATGAGAGCAGGACCCAATGCTCTTCCATGCTTCAGTCTTGAGTCACAGACAGGTCAATCCACATAGAGAAACTTCTTTTTATCAGACAAAACTAAAGCTAAACTAAAAGAAGTGCAGGGAATGGTTAGCTGATTGCTAGGCAATGGCTATCAAAGCAAACACAAGCTAAAAGCAGCTCAGGCCAAGACAAGCCCAGGCACGTTTTTAATCCTGGCACTGTCAGGTCGACAGAAAGCCCCTGACCTTTTACTTGTAGTGACAAGAAACCGTGTATACTGGGCTACAAAATAAGGACTGGGAAGCAGAGAGGAAGAGAAGGATGGTCTTTCCCCACCAGAAAAAAAACCCAGATCTATTCAAGATTGCCTTAAATACGTGTGGTGTGATTAAAATGAGGCACTCTGAGGTTGGGCACAAAAATCTTTCCTTTTAAGAAAATCCTTGTTAAAAAAGAGAAATTATTCTGTTCTGTCAGAAAACAGACAGGATACCTGCAGCAACTCTTTCTCAAACTATAACCTGAAGATCAGTGCCTTTCAACAAGCAGCAAACCTTCCAGTATCTCCAAAGTTCCAGGCGTGTGTGAACTGCCTTTTCTCCCTTTTTTTTTTTTTTTTGAGGTTTTCTTTCCTGCCTGTGCAGACAGAAACACAGGATTCATGGGGACAGAAAGAAAAAGCAAGAAGACAGCCTGGGAGTCTGAAGAATCACCTGGAAGGGACAAATCTGGGTTTACACTTGGATGTAGGCAAAACAATAAAACAAGTACAGGCTCACTTCCAAATATCTGACATTTGGTAAGAATTTTGCAAAGAGCTTGGGATCCTTTTCTCATGCTCATTGGCTTCTCCTAGAAAAACATACTAGCTCTGTGCACATTGTTGTCCCCCTTGTCACCTGGACCCTTAACATCCCAAAGAAGTCCCTCTCTTGCCTGCACAGAGCATCCCTACCCCTGTGGAACCTCTGTGCAACCTCTTTGGGACATTTCTGCTGTAACATCCAACGAGTTCCCTGGGATCTTACTGACATCCCAGTGTCATCCAGCATAGTGTAACTCCATTCACTCAAACCAATCTAGTGCTGACTTCTACTCCCAGCCAGTGAGAGGTGGCCTTCAGCCAACTGAGTGTTAGTTAAGGCTGAGCTTAAAAGACACAATGAGTCTCACATAAAAATTTGTGCTACAACTACTCCATGTTTTCCATTTGTCTGTTCTCCCTTTTTATCTGCTAGGCAAGGGCCCAACTGATATCCCAGCATAGCTGATGAAAAGACTTTAAATTTTGGAACATTGTCAGGATCTTATTCTGTTAATGTGTAGAAACAAATCTAGTGTAAACCTGAAGTTTTTTTAAAAACCTCCTAATATCATGGGCAGAGCCAGGCACTCACAGCTCAGTAAAGTGCCGAGAGCAATACTGAGACAGATCAAAATGCAGTATTTTACAGGAGACAGAAAATCTTTCTGAATATCTCAGACGTAAAATGCGGCGTGTGCACTACCTGAGCAGGGAAAATATAGGAGAACTAATGCCTTAACCTCATAGAATATCCTGAAATGGCTAATATAACCAGATAAAGCCACTATATTAAATTAATTACTGGATTAAATTTAAAAGATCAGTCTAAGAATGCTGTTTTTTAAATAGACAGAAAGTGGTAAAAACATTATCCACTTCCCCAGTGTTTTCTAGTGATTTTAAAGATTTAACAGACAAATAAGGTAGACGTTATTGCAAAAATCATTGCTATTACTACAGAACAGGTCCATAGGAGAGCAAAGAGCAGTACAATAATAACAAAATTGCACCAAATAAAATAATAAGGAAAGGAAAATGGTGATTGCAAACTGTGGGTTTCAAGCAAAATGACAATATTGATTTGTAGCCCAGAAGTCAGAATAATAAATATCACGGGGAAAACGTACTCATTTTCCTTGATTTGGGGCAAATGGTCCAGTCCCAAAGGAGGCTTTTAATTTTTACTAAAAGGAAAAATATGTGAAGAAAAGAGGACAGGTTACTTTTTTCTTTTTTTCCTTTTTTNAAGGGCAAGTTTTTTTTTTTTTTTTTTTCTTTTTTTTTTTTTTTTTTTTTTTTTTAATCTGGGACAGTTGCATATAAATTATTTTTGGATACAGAAAAATATATAAAGGCTTTGCAGCAGGAAAGAGGACCAAAAATTTTCAGTGTTGGATTTCTCAGAACAAGATAACTAGATACGGAATCTGAGGGGTGGGCAACAAACAGCCTTCAGTTTTAGGGGGGAAGACAGAGGTTAACCACCAAATTCACTAACCCAGATTCACAGAATATTCTGAGTTAGAAGGGACCCACAAAGATCATTGAGTCCAGCTCTTAAGTTAATGGCCCACAGGGGGACTGGCCTGTGGTGTTATTAGCACCATGCTCCAAACAACTGAGTTTATCTCCTCATTCTGTTATCAGAAGAATTTCACATGATATGAGGGTATTTGAGTTGACTCACATGTATGTGGAAGGGCTAAAGAGACTTCTCTTATCTGATGAGATTCTGGAGAAAAGTGGAAATTACAGATTTTTTTTTCTTCAACCCCAAATTTAATCCCTTATACACTGTAGATGAGGCACAAAATAGTTTTTCAAAGAAAGAGATTAAAAATGTAGCTGCTTGTTTTTCAAACAGATGAACAAAGACCTCTCTGTTCTATTATCAGTGCTCATATCTGTTCTGGTACAGGATGTGTCATTGCTCCCTGTACCAAAGTGTTACTGCATATTGTAATGTTCATTGAGGAAAATAATTAAAAGGAAAGCTCAGGATGTGGTTAAACCCTACCCATGTCACTCTGGGATTTACATGCATAAATCATGTCCAGTGTTATGGAAAGAACCCAAGAGACCAAACCAATTTTCTGTTACATCCCTGGATACTTCTGAAGACTTTGGCAAATTCTTGCTGATTTTTTCAAGTATTGTCTTAATATTCAAATTCATGAAGCACATGAAGATGCCCTGGGTTTATTAAAACTTGTTTGTACCCAACATTTTTGAAATTCAGGTCACTACATCACTATATATAAAGAACCTCAGTGGGCTGGCTTGATTTGTTTCCACAAACAAATCCACAGTGCCCACTGTGCCAAGTTGCCACAGTTTTTACTTAAGTTGGTGAAAAATGTAAGTGCTCAGTAATTGGAAATACAGTGGGCTTTTGCTCAATTTTTTAGCTTTACATGAAAGACTCTGGCTACCTAAAGATGAAAATCTTAAACTGAGGCTTGGTCTTGTAATTTCATGATGGAACAGAAAATTGGGTCGTTGTACCAAAAGAAGGAAACAGCAACTGGGTCATTGAGATTTAGGTAGGAAAGCAAGTTCATACTCAGTTTGCTGTATTTATCTAGTGTCTTTAACATTAAGAACATCTCAATTTTCAGGATTTTTCCTGAGGTTTCATTTAAAATGTAATTTAAAAAATGCATACTCTCCCATGGGTATTTCAGACAGTGGTGAGACCTGGTGTCGTATTTAAATACTTGTCAGAACAGAAAATTTGGAGGTGGGATGAGGATACAGGGTGAAAATTTCACTTGGGAAGCACTCTCATTTCCACTGGAGTCAATGACAGAATTCCTGCTGACTTTTAAAGACAGCAAAAGCAAGTCAGCACAAAAAAAGCACGTAAATAGAAGTGTCCCAAGCCTGCTGAGACTTCATGACATAATTTTTAAAATATGAAGGACAAATCTAGGCATCTAAATGGCATATACATGCGTTATGCACCATTAATAAGTGATGAGAAATAAATAAATTAAATCGAACATGCCCAGTGCACTGCTGCTCTTCCCAGGATGTGAGAACCTAAAAATAGAAAAGACGATTTTATGTGCAAGTGCCATGAAGGAGTAGTGGTTCAGCAGGGGAAGATGTAAACAGAGAACCAGCTCAGTCCCAGTGGGGGTGTACAAATGTGAGGAAGGGCACAGCTTCTCTCTCTGTGCGTAACATGAAGAGACCCAGGTAAGGCACAAACTGCATAGATCTAAAGCATAGCAGTAAAAGCCCTCACACAGTGAATTACAGCTGAATTTTTTTTCTTCAATTTTGATTTTTCTCTTCTTCCTGAAAAGGTGTTTTTGGCTACTGGCTATATAAGAGTCTTTTATATGTCCGTTTGATTCCTAATTTTTGTGTCTTGCATGTCTACTGAATAATTTATGCCATGAAAAACAAGTTAAGCAAGCAAGCTGCTTCTGTGCTTCATTCAGGAAGCAGTGATGTTAGTGGTCACTGACTAGGGAAGGAAAGATGGTCCAAGAAACGATTTAAGCCAAACACTTTGAAGATCGAGACCAGATCCTTAACTTAATTACATGATAATAAAGGCCAGTTGTTAACTTCCTCCATTTGAGAATGATATGTTCATTCTGTTTCTAGTTGGCAGCTGCTGTAGAGACCCACGGCTCTGCAATGATGTCAGTAGAACAGCTCCAAGCAAGAGCAAACAGAACATCAAGAAATGTATATGCATAGAGCACAACTGTTTCCTCTTAGCTGATGATTTGCCTACAAAAATAAATCCCACTTGTTTCAAGATCCTGACACAATAATGAAGCACAAGTGACACCAAGCACCTTCATCATTTCTAGAGTAACCACTTGGAGACTTCCAATAGCCCCCTGTGACTGGCTGGTGGGTGCCAAAAATAGACATGGGGATGAACAGGTGGTAGCTCTGGTTGTTTGCTATGTGCTGTATGTGTAGATTCTATTCTTTACAGGAAAAATGCTATAAAAAGTAAATCAGATTATCCTGAAGACCATTACCTGTTGTGATTATGCCCTTAATTCCTTTTGGACCTCTATGTCTCAGGGTATGGAGGGTCCTGAATCCAAACGCAGAAAAGAACCCCAAACGCTGGAAGCTGCTCAAAGCAGAATGTGCAATTCAGACTCTTCTCTTTACACTAGAATACAAAATAGTTTAAAAATAAACATAGAAGGGTGGAACTTACTGCTTATGATGCTTAACAACACCAATTTCCTTGCAGGTCTTATGTGTATCTGGATTCTTCCTGTGTAGAAACATCTTCCCAAGTTAGATCAGTTGTGTGCCCTCAGCAGGTCTGCCTGTTCACTCAGTTTTCAAGGTGTTGTGGAATAAATGCAGATCTGGCGTCAGTATTTCATTTGAGAAATAAAAATTGGGAAAAATGTTTGAATGTCTATTTCAAAGGCCAGTGTGAGAATCAAAACCAAAGACTGAGCAGAGTCAAGGGCAATGGGAATGAGGTAAACCTCAATTCCAAAGAAAGGTATGGTAAAGGGTAATACTTGCATCCAGAAAGAAAAGGTTAAAAAGCACATGATGGGCAGCTGATTTGAAATGTGTTCTGGAGAAAAGCTCAAAAACCAGAGCATCCTTTTCTCAAGATGCTGAAACTAACTGTGAAAGCTAACCAGAAAATATGACTAGAACTAGAGCCCAGCTGACAAGGAAAAGATGTTGTTGTGAAAACTTGGCCCCTGCTTGTCCCGGGGTACAACATCAAAGATAAGAAGATTCTCAGTGGTGGTTGTGGTTATCCCTTATATCTCCAGTTGTGGCAGTCTTGAAATCATATATGGTACAGAAGATCCTGAAGAGTCTCACATACAAGGGCTGTAGAGAAGAATCCAAAATCCAAAGACTGGGACCTTGGATTTAAACTCTTTAAAAAAAAAAAAAAAATTAGCTTTAGGAAATGTAAAGGAGAACTCTTAAGCCGTAAGTCAAGAACACAGTGTACACCTACCCTGGTGCCTGCTGAGAGATCCAAGGCCTAAACTCTGCACCTGATAACCTTGCACCAGAAAATGTTGGGGACTGTAATACCAAAACACATGACTGAGAATATACTCAGCACTGAAGCTTAACAGTGACGTTTGCCATATCTTGCAGCTGAATAAAGCTTATTGATTTACCTGGCTTTGCAGAGACCAAGGTTATCCTGATTATGAAGCTCTAAAGATCATTCCATGAATGGACTGTACCATACCATGTGGATTTACTGCCATAATCTTACCTCTTTTCAGTGATTTCTGCACACCTCATTTTGCAGCATTGATGTGTTCTCAGAATGCACGAAACAGCAGAGATCTGTTTCGAGTTGAGGCAGCTATGCAGATTTGTACTATCTGAAAATCTGGACTATGGTATCCCCACGTTCCTTTCCTGCATGCAACATAATACTGCTGGGCTGCAGACAGCTGTTGGAACTGACATGTGGCAGCTAAGAGCAACCAAATTCCTTCTAATTAAACAAAACCTTGTCACATACAATGGGCAGTTACTTGAGATTCCACCCTGTCTCCTCTGGAAAAACAGGTAACTTCCATATGAGGAAGCTGGGCTGTAACAGAAGAATTAATTTTAAACCCATAATGTTCTACTGCTAATTGATGCATTGTCATATCAAACAAAGAGCGAGTATCTGCAAAAATGAACACACTTGTTTCTTCTATAATTATAAAAAATCCACTCATAAAGTGTGCATTGATGGAAATGCGAGTAGGAGCCATCATGTTCTCCCATGCTACGCAAATGTTGCAGCCAACCTTCCTTTCTACACAAAGTTATTAGGTAATCTTAATTCATGTATGTGAGGAGACCTTGCATCAAAGTTCACTTTCAATTCAGAATATCCCTGAAGTCTGGAGTAGGTAAAATAGCTGAACCTCTGCTCATCACTATTGCAGTAATTTTTCTGTTTGACAAGCTGGTTTTTAAGCGGTAAAAGCCTTTCAGCCTGTGCAGCTGAGATGCTCAAGCTTCTCAGAAGGAGGACACCTTAGTTCATGTGAAAGATTTCTTTGTTCAGGCTAGAGAGCAGGAAAGTCTGCATTAAGTAATCTGAGTGAAATAATTGCAATCTTGATACTTCTTCATGACTCCCACACTGAAAACCTCTCATGTAAAAGGGGTTGGGTGAAGTAGATATATATCTATTCTTAACTTGCAATAATGCAACTTTATTGAATTTCTGTATTGACCTGATCCAAAGCCATTAAGCTGACAGAAAATTAAAGGATGAAAATGTATTCTTACAATAAATGACAACAAATCATTTGCAGCAGGGAAGGTGTTTGCCTGCCTGAATGGATACAGAGATCAGAACTCAGACTATCTACCTAGCTAGCTGAGACTTCCACCTTCAGCACACACCAGAGTGAAATCTTGCAAACAGTTAGGAGTGTATTAGAAGTTTCCATGAAAAGCAATGATGCTTAAATGCCATCAGTGAGGGATTCAGCAGACAGACTGAGAAGGAAGGTAAAGCTGTAAATCAAAAACAACAGTTGGCATTTATAGGTTTTAAAGCCTTTCAAAATACACAAGATCCTTCAGAGAAGGAGAGAGTAATCATACTCATCTGAGTGGTAAGTGATGCTAACAAGTTACAAAGTGTAAGGCAAAGGTCAACAAGGCCAAACAGTCACCCTTTTTAGTAAAGCTGCACTTAATGGCTGAGATTTTCTTGGCAGTCCTCAAAAACACTTCTTAACAGCTCCCTTCTTTGGGTATCTCAGCATAAAGCAGAGGAGTCAATTGATAGATCAGGCTTAAGTAGGTATTCTGGTGAAGACAGTCTGGCAGTAAAGGCAGCAGCTAAACTGCACATTTCAGGTTGGCTCTCCTGGTAGAGCATGATGCACAGGGTCTGTTCACTCATTATTGTGATGATCTGCAAAGTATTTCATTTGAACACAAGAAATGAGAATGTAGTCTTGGAGGCACCTAACTTCTGAAGAAGCAGGGCTGATTATAGGCCTTAACAAGCAGCCTTGCTTTAAAATCTCTACTAAATCACAAGGTAAGCCACAAAAGAGAAGCAGTATCTCTGCAATCACAGGACACCTTGTAATCAGCGCAAGAAGTTTTCCTTGAATTCATTACAGCATTCTGCAGAACTACTGTTGCAACAGATGTCAGCAAGAGATGCTGTTATATGCTGTCTTTCCAAATCACAGGAATAATCCTAGCATGTGAAGTAAGATTTAGTTGGGAAAACAAGCTGAAGAATTAGTTCGGGTTACGTAAGCTCGGGGAAAGAAGCAACAAGAACTTTTTTCCTTGGTTTAATGTCTATTAAGAGTTCTCAAGAAATGTACTGGAAGAATTAGTCTTAGATAATTGAGCATTTTTGATGGAGATATATATATACACACACATATATATGTTTCCTGTACTCTGTTTGACAACTTGCTTTAGAATCAGATTGAGTGAGCACATGTAAAATAACCTCAGTTAAAGAACAGAATTTCAGAGCTTTCTCTGTCGCCCTTACAGCATTCCTTTTTATGAAGGTTTCAAGAACTATGTTACATATTTGAGATGCTGTTCTCTGACCTGGTTTAACATGGATCATATGTTAGCCTAAGAACCAGTGAAAGAGTTTCAGTTTTGTAATTCTGCTCTGTGAAGTAAAGCTCTGAGTACTTGCACACTGAAGTATTTATGGAACACAAAAAATGCGAGAATTTTTTTCTACATCTGGAAAAATGGCAGCCTGGAGAGCTGAATTAGTTGAATTTAACTAAGGTGGGAAAAAGTTTTGGATAGCAACAGTAAGTAATTTAGGTTATGCAAGTTAAAGTCTCTGAACAGTAGAAGTACAACAGGTCCAGTGTCAAATACCTTCTCTGACCTTGTTCCAGATTATTCTTTCTTGCGATGCTTCTAATTTCTGGATCTGCTTCACTGTCTATAAATACCTGACCCTTTAGTTATCTTTTCCTGACCCAATACAGTGTCCAATTATTTTCTTTTTTTCTCTTGACCCAGAAGAAATCTTTTCCAGGGCTGCACACTGCTTATTCAAGGAGGGAAGATGCATGTATCAAGTCTTGCCAAAGTGCTTAGATTTCACAAAGTTGACATGGGTATTGAAAAATCAAATAAATTAATGTAGAATACAAAAAAAGGAAAAGTTAAGCCACAGTTCAATATGAAAGTGTGAGACTGTTTTCAGAGAGTTTTGTTTGGGCAGACAAAAAATGGTTTTAAAGGATATCAGCATCTACTGTGTATTTGTTCTAAAAGACCAGATTTCCTGAAGCTGAACTTAAAACCTATGCTATTTTAGGACACAAGGGTCAATTCCACTTGACCATTTCTACTGAGTATGAATGGTTGGGAAGCAAAGGATATTACGTACAGGGGATGGTATGCTACTCAGGCAGGGAGTTTATGAAACAACCCCTAATCAAGTCTTTAAAAGCAAAGTAAAGAAGGGTTGAAACAAGAACATAGCTCAGTTTGCAATAACCTTTGCAGAATGCTTAAGACAAAATCAATTATATTAATATTGTTTATTATCATTATAACTTTCCATAAATTTCTTCAAGGACTGGAAAGTGAGATAATAGCAAAATATAGTAGACTAAATATCCCACCAAGTTTTTATTCCTTTCTTTACACCAAGTCTTTGCTCCATTCACGCCAGTTCTAATGCTGCTGCTGCTACCACAGTGTCTCAGTGCCTTCTAGTAATGCACTAAACAACGTGTCCAGCATCTGTCAAATGTTTGTGCTCTCTGTTTCTCTCCTCAGGGGAAGACGTGTGCTCAGCAGAGTGTTTTCTTTTGGAATTTATTTTTAATAAAATCTAAATGGCTATGCTATTTGTTTGTTAGAGAAGTCAAAGAAATATGACTTGCACTCAGGACAGTAGGCACACAGGATGCCACAGCCCAGGGCTACCTCTGGGAGAAGGAGAAGTGCAATTTATGCCCAGGAGTGGGAAGAAGCTGTGGGCGGGTCCTCAGGGTGAAAAGGTGGGGAGTCTTTAAAAGGAGCGGCGACAGGGGGTTACTCATGCAAACTGTGAATTCAGGAAGGAGAGGGTGAGACTTTATTTTCGCATCTTTTACTGCTTGCATTCAAATTTTATGTTGCAAATGCAAATGCAGAAAAAAAGCTTCAGCTGAATTCCCACATACTGTCATCAGAGCCATTCATTACTCACTTTGCTGCTGCTGCTCCTGAGCACCCCAGATTTGGAACAAGAAGGCTGTGACAGTGATGCCTGTGGAAAACTTGGGAGGGTATGTTTGCACATTTACTGCCTACGCTCTTTTAATGTCCAGCTACGGACAACCTTAAGAAATCAAAATTGTCTCTCATACATGTATTTTAAAAAGAGAGTGAGAGAAAGGAAAAAAAAAAAAAAATGCCAGGACCTTGCAGCTGGTGAGAACACGGGTGCAAAGTTCTGGGTATTGAGAATTAAACACTATGCAATTAGAAGGTAAACTTAGATGGCTTTCAACTCAGCAATGAGCTCCTTTTCAGTCATTTAGAGGGATTCTAAGAGACTCTTATGAAAAGCCAGGAGGGGCAAGCTGCATCCTCCTCCCAGCAGTAACAAGTAAATTTACCTTTGACTGGAGAAGAAGTGTTAATGGCAAATAAATAATTGTGGTAATTTATTCAGTGGGTTCTTCTATTTGTCTGAAATAGTTGCTTTGTGTGACTGTTTCTCACTTAAGCTTTAAGAATAAACTCCTTTACGAGCCTTCACATAAATAGTATATCTAGTAAATTGTCCTTCCACTATTGTAAAAAGACTTTAACTACAGCCCTGCAGCTAAACCAACCCAATTCTCAAGGAATATGATTAAAATAAATATTGCAGATAAAACATTAAGTTGTCTTCAGGTGGTATTTTACTATCCTTTCAATCATAATCATCACTTTTATTCATTCCATTGTTAGCTTTTAACAGCTAAAACCAGCATGATTTAGAAAGTGAGACATCCCTTGAGCTGGAAAGAAGCAGCATTACCAGACAAAGCTTTAAAAATATCATTGTTCTCTGGCTGCAGAGACACATGTGCATTTCCCTTGCTACAGACAAATGTTGTCTATAAAGGAGGATTTATTTTTCTCTGTCCCAAAACATAAATTTAGTCTCAGTGCTCTAGTCCCCAAAACTCCCACGCATTTCGTTGGAAAATATACCTGAACAAAGACAGCAAGTTCTGTCCTTGGGGAGGCCAAGAGTAGATTTTTGTCTTAGATTTATACCAGCAGCATGTGAAGACAGAAAATATGCAATAAGTCAAAGAGATTTTACTTACCAGAGATTTAGACAACCATTTGTCAGTACTTAACTGTATTGCTGGATGACTCATTCCATTTCTAATACCTAGGAATACAGGGCATGTGTGGGAACACAATGTCTGCATTGATTTTAATCTGGTCTCTTTTTGTACTGTCTACAAATAGCTCAAAACAAACCCAATCAGATAAGCAGAGCAGAAAATGATTGCAAAAACACATATAGTAAGCCTCTCACAGAGGCCTCAGAGAGGCCAAGGAACACACAAAACAGAAAACACCGAGGTAGCAAAGAGCAGCTCATAAAAGGATACCGTTTCTCTATGCCATGGATGAATAATTTAGGTAGGGAAAGTGATCAGGCAGGGAAGAGAAAGATTTTCTTTTTAGATGCAGGACCAGCAGCTGCCCTGCTCAAAACCCAGAGTTAGCAGCACATCCTTTTTAAGCACTTCAGTTTTGGATTCCAAGCTTCATGTCAAAGTAGGAATCCATTACTTACACTAGACAGGTTGGAGAAGGCAGGCTGTCCTGCTGTTGCACTAACAGTACTTGAAACACTGTATGTGCTCTGGTCCTCACTGAACTCTCTTTCACAGATGCCTGCTGCAATCCTTGGCTCCAGAAGAGTGGGTGTGGTAGAATTTCGGGAAAAAGTCTTCCTGTTGTGGGAGAATTTTTCAGTTTTTGAAGTTATTTCTGATACAAAGTGAAGCAAAAAATTGAAATTTTGTTATTGTTTTGCAAGCTGCTCCTCTGAAAATTACTTGAACCAGGACGATTCAGAATTTTTTTTCAATAATAAGCTCTTTGTTTTCAGTCTTGACATTTGATTTTGCTCCACCTTTTAGTGAAGATCAACATTTCAAGATTACACACTCAAAGAAAAGTACTGACCAAACCAATCATTCTGTTTTAAAATTTTCCAAATAGGCTCTGTCAACAAATTCAAAAGCTTTTGATACTGGAATATCCATCATAGATTCTTGTCTCCAGAATATTGTCATAGCCTTGACATGTCAAGAAGGTCCAGCAAAAATTTCTTGCTGGTCCAACCCCTTAACACATATTTTTTCTGCCATCCTGAAGGTGCCTTTTTGGGAGCCAGGGTGGAAGGGGAAGAAACAAATGTGGGTTATGGGATAACAGGCTCACCCCTTATCCAGAAGGGATGACATGAGGAAGAAGTAGTCATGGAAGCTTATACATGGCGGAGATGACAATGTATCAGATGTTAAAATAGTCACAGAGCCAGAGTAGCATCTTTGACTACTCACATATAACATAAATTCTTTTTTCCGCATCAGAAGAAAAGCTCCCTAAGGGTACTGCAATTACACTGACTTTACATCATAATAAATAGAGAACTGTCAAAATTGCTATAAAAACAAGGATCAGAATTCCATCTTCCCTTCTCTGTGTGGCCATGGGTCTGTCCTTCATCCTTTCTGATAGACATCTTTCCTTTGTGAACCATTTCTCTGAACACAATTATGTGGGAAAATGGAGAGGCTCACAGAAGTTCCTGAGGCAGCGCCAGCTGAAGGAGGAACACATTCCTGTAGCTCAGAGGAGTCCTTAGCTACAGCAGAGAGCCTGAGCTACTGCATCTCCCTTTCCTGATCCTGGAGCAAGTTCTGCTTACAACAACCCAGGGCCCTCCCTGCCACATCCCAGGGCAGAGCACACATCTGCAGTTTGCCATCCTGGGACAAGCCTCATGTAATTCTGATGTAGTTCACAGCAGAAGGAGTGCATTCTGCAGAGAAGAGCCACGTAATCCATGTTTGCAGTGGCCCCCTGAATACATATTCTGAGATCATCCTAGCAGAGAGCTGTGAGTTTCCTCCAATTTGCCAGACCAGATATGCAATATGCTCAGAACTGGGAAGAACACTGTTGTAGTGTTATATCACAAAGACCATCTCAAAAAACCCACAGGGACAATAAGAAATATTAGGTCTCCAAAAGCAAGTGGGAAAGCAATGACATATTTGAAACTGTGGCAAGCCCAAGTAAAACTTGACTGTATTTTCCATCTAGGATGGAATCAGGTTTTAAAAAAGCTATTCTGAATAGAGCGTAGGGTTTCACAGCCTGAAGGCTTCATGTCACCCTGCGTCCTGTGACGATGACTACCTCCCTGTTTACTTCGGAATTGAATGGAAAGTTGCTCATGTACCTCCTACACTTTTGGTAGCATCTTGGTCCTTGTCTTCCAGCAGCCTCAGGGAAAGATTATGAGAGATAAAGAATCTCCATAAACAGAGAAAGAGGGCTTCTTAATCCTATTTCTTGGAATAACCTGTTCTACAAGGGCAATATATTTCCTTGATGGCAGAAAACTTGTGGAATGTCTGTGAGGAAATGGTTTCAAAACTCTGGTCCAAATTCATTGCAGATACCCCAAAGCTTTGCCTAACACTAGAGAAGCTCAGGGATTTCCCAGAGCCTACCGGGTTTACTGGCAGTCTTGCATCTTCCTCTGCCAAGTATGGATCTGTTAAAGCCAGAATGATGGAGAAACACCTTAATCTTCTCTGCACAGGGCAGTCAGAACTACCTGTTCAGGGTAGGTGAATAGAAACACTAATCCCACCTTGTACCACATTACATTCCTCTCATTAGTTTATCCAGTTTAGACAGGTAATGGCAAGCTTTCCCTCCCTTCAAAGCACAGGGCAGAGAAGACATTGAAAGCCATCAGGATCTCATCTACAGCACAGAGGGGTTCATTTGTGTCTGTGGAAACCCCATTGTACCCAGATCTCAGGGACAGGAAGGCCTGAGGGCCAGCAGGATGTCAGAGGAAGAAATTCAATAAGAAGTCACTTAAAACCCAATAATTCAAGGGGATTATCACCTTAGAAATCAACTAAATGGAGTATATTGCTTGCCAAATAAAGGAAAAATGGGTTATTTATTGTTTTAGCAAGGATTTTTTATTAAAGCAAATACAAAGTTTATTGTATTCAAGTAATAAAGATAAGCAACAAGGAAACTTCTCAGATTAAATAATTGTCTTCTCCAAGAACTAAATTGTTGTTTTACTGAGTGTTTTCTTTCATTTTTAAAATGAAAGTTTAGTTTTAATTAAACAATTGAATACTGAAGCTCACATTTTTTTTGAATAGGCCACTAGAAGGGGGGTTTTTTGCCTTTAGCTGTCTGCTGGAATAAGTATCCTAAAAATACCAAAGACGAAGATATAAACGCCCCTGACTTCAATCTGTACAATTTAAAATCAGGTTAGATAACTGCAAATATGTGGCTTATACTCCCCATCTCTGCACGCACACTCAAGTTTACTAAAAATAAAAATTTTGTCTGATTTACATCTGTGGGTTTTTTTTTTCTGTTGAGCTAAGGGTTGATTCTCCACCCACACATGTAACAGCAGCTAACTCCCAGTTAATTTTAAAAGAACTTTAGTAAAAAAAGCATGCTGGAGAGGGAGTGAAGTTACTGGAAATTAAGCATCTGGACTTCTCTAAAGTATAAGGGTTTTTCCATCATGCTGGAAGGTAATTTGACTTTAGGAAAAAATATACAATACTTTACTGGTTGATAGATTCTGGTGATCCATTTTGCATGTAGAAACATGCCCACTCTCACCATTTGAACCAAACATTAGTTTGTTTTGTTTCTTAAACAGTGTGAAATGGCAAGATTTGTACATCTATAATAGTTGCCAAAACTAGATTAAGACCAACCTAGTGCAAATGTAATATGACTTTCCATGGATGTAAGATCTCCAAATGACAGGAGACTTTCCTTTTAAGTGCTGAAATACCAGAAACTTAAAAATCTGGAAATGGGGGTAAGAATAGTTCTGCTATATGACAATGCATGAAATAATGGAGAGACTAAACAAGCAGACAGGCCTTTCATAAAGCCCCACGACAGAGACATTGGTGCAGGGCATGTTTATGGTGACCCATCTGGCTTTCACAGTGCTTGCCCCAGCAGATGCATCCCTTTCTGCAAGTGCAAAGTATACCCATCTCCTGGGGACTTTCCTCAGCTGTATAGCAATGAGAGGGACTTGAAGTAATTCTAAAAGGAAGTGGTAGTTAAGCAGAGCAACCCTGAGGGATAGATGTCATAAGCAGCATCAAAATTCAAAACAAGGTTTCAAGGAGATGATCCTGAAGCACTCACACTGAGCTCAGCTTCAGCACAGAAGGAAAGCATTACCTCAGGCCTCTGTGTCACACCTAAGCAACTGAGGTGAAGCACATCTTTAGCTTTAAGCATTTAGAAGTTAAGTGTCTACATTAAACCAGTAATAGCAAAGAGTGAGGTATAGCCCAAGGATCCCTTTTCTCACTGGAACCAGGAGCCCAAGTGCATGGATTGCTGCTCCTCACTGGCCACAGTCTGGCTCCTCTCCTGGCATCTCACACACGCAACATCACACACCTCCGTGGAGTAAAGGCATGCAATCCTAATACTCAGCCTTCACCTGCCTCGTCTTTGTATCAGAAAAAAATTACAGTTTTATTCCATACATTTATTTTTAAACCACATCACTTTTAACATATCAGGGCTAAACGGAGAGATCAAAACGATTTGTAGAGATGGTGTTCAGTCAAGACAGCATCCATGGTGCTGTAGCAGAACAAAGGGAAGCATGCAGGGAGACAGTGCACAAGAAAAGCCTCAGAAAACCTGCAGTGCAGCAAGATGAGTAAACTAGCTAACGAAACACTTGATATCTTTGTACAGCAAGCCACAGCAAATGAGGCATGAAAGAGTAATCTGGACATGCACTTAGTGAAAGGAACAGACTGAAAAAGAAAGAACCAGTCATATAGCTTCAAGCTGTGATATTGAAAAAGAAATAATAAATTAAACAGTTCAGGGTTTAAAAAAAAAATAGGTATATTTGGAAACTGGAAAAAACTGAAGTATGACTTGCTGTTTCTTTATTTTGCAGAACTCAAAGACAGAAGAGACCTTTACATCATCTATTTTGACTTCCTGAATAATACAGGCTTTTAAATTTCTCTCCTCTTTTAATACTTAGGTTACCTTTTCAGGTACAGTTAAACCAATGCAATGCTTAGCTGCATGAAAATAGGTACCCCTGATTAACCGTGTCATTGAACTATACTGTCAGGCTAAAGGACAGAAGGATTATTTCTGTCCTTCTGGGAATAAACGGTTCCACTCCACAGGCAGAGGACAGGGAAGACAATTCAGCTCATAACTGAAGCCATGCCAAGAAGATAATAATCCACTGACTGAAAACCAAAATCAAAACGTATTTAAACAGCCGTTTTTCCCAGACGCAAAATCTGTATTTTCCCCAAAGCTGGCTAGACTTTAAGTGCATGAATAAAGCTCATCAGTATATTTACCTCCAAAACAGGCTTCCTGTTTTTATCCTAACCTCTGCTTGCTCTTTCCATTTTCATCCTCAACAAATGGCCCTCCTCAACAGTTTTGGAGAAGTCAAGAGACAAGCTAAGCAAAAGTCTAAAATAAAAATGGTCAATTGTTCTTAAGGAAACAGAAGAGGGAGAAAAAAGAAAGAAAATATTCTTCTCCATTCTTACAGACAGTCATAAAGCCCTGAAGCATAAGATTTGATTAAAATCGTATCTTTATTTAGAGCTGCAAGTGCTGTGGGCATACCTAAGGCAATGCTTAACCCTCTGTACCCTAAACGAGACTCAGTGATTTCCACAGGGTTGCTTGAGAGCTGCAGCAGAGAAGACTCCAGCATGAAATATTACTGAGGAGAAAGAGCTGCAGATCCTGTAGCTGCAAAGAGAGAAAACAGTAAAAATGCTAAGGTTTCAAAGTAAAAGAAGGAAAGAACAGGGGAATGTAAGACACCTAAATACACAAAAGGCTATCCAGTTTAATACTTAACATAAAAGATGACAGGATTTTGCCTAAAGTTGAATTCAAAGACAGAAATAAATGTAAATCTCATTTTAACAATGTCAAACAGAGAATCCAGCACTGCCTTAGATCCTCCATTTATTCACCCTGGATTGAACATTTATTCGTTCTGGATTGAATACCCTGTGTTCAGTATTCCTTTGACACATACAAGGTTCACTACAGACAAGATACTCTCCTGTCCACATATCCCAACACAATATCAGTCTTTTGTGATAAGCCTTTAACAGAGTTCTCAGAGAGGTGGTTGTCCATGAAGGCATTATTCCTCCTTATGGACTAACGGGAAAAAAAAGGAAAAAGAGAAAAATTATATAAAGAACATCAACGCCTGCCTGTGGATACAGTCTGATTATATGATCTTCAGATTTACCAGCTGCACTACCGTCACTGTCAGCCTACCAACTTCTAAGCTGGTACCTCACACCACTATGTATCATGAGACTGTTCTCATGATTTACTACAACTTGGTATGTCTTCTGCAGACTTGATAATAATGATTCAAATAACAGTTATATTTCTTGTGAGATATATGTAACAAGTTTATCTACTCTGAGATAGAAGTATCTCACAACGGACTTCTTTCCTGATATGTGTTTTTTAAAGTGTCCTGTCAATGACTTCGAGTACATCAGTGTTTTCATTTGTCTTTTAAATGGCTTATTATTAAAGCAACCAGTTTTCTGGATTTTAAGGAGTTATCACTTCTCACTTTCTTGGAAGGAAGGCTGTAAAAAAGTCCCACCATCTTTTTTTAGTACTGCCTACATGAAGGTGGTGATTTCACTACACCAACAATCATTTCAATTTTGAGGAAAATGGCAGTTCTTAAAGCTCTAGAGATATTCATTAAAGTTTTTGGTATATTCTGCTCACAGAAATGGGCAGAGAACACATGAGAGGAAAAGGTGATCTGTACCTAAGCAAACATCATGTGTTTAGGCCAGAGATACCTTTTTTGTCCATAAAAATAAAGTCTCATACTTATTATCTTGTGCAAAGCGATGGATCTTGCATTAAGGAAAGATTGTACATTAGTATAAACTTTGCTCCTGGTCACATTGAATCTGCAGCAAATACAATGTGGGCTGAAGCTATCGTGTGAAGTTATTGTGTCCATAGGCTTGCAGCTGCCATATGCAGGCAAAGGCCAATTTTATTTTGATTTACAGTTTGTATCCTCTTACCTCACCATTATCTGCATTGTTCTGCCCTGGCACAGGTTCACTGCCTCTACCTGCAACACTCCAGGTTTATACAGGGGTGAGAAGAAGAGAATTAGCTTTACCAGGTTGCTGAGGAAGGAAAGCGATAACAGCACTTGCCACCACGTAAAGAAACTGGAAAAAGAACTGACCTGAAATATTGCAGTAGATACAAAGAAGAGCAAAAGTCCATTGCAGTGATGAACTTGCACAAAGATAAGGATTAAGCCATGGTTTCCTAGGAAAAATAAGCAAGGGGCATAAACTGCTTAACCTAATCCTGTGACATAAAAAGGAAACAAAGGCCAACTGACAGAGAACAAAAAAGGGGAAAGAGAAAACAAGGGTTTCTTTCTTTTCTGTAGTGTCTGTGGTTTATCAGATACTACACACCTTGCAGAGCAGTTTAATTGGATGAAGAGCTCTCTGTTATTATCCAGCCACATAATCACATTAAAGTTTGACTTATTCACTTCAACCACAAAAAGTAGGTAGCAAAGGGTCAGGGAATTATGTAAATTGGAGTGTGCAATTCTCCATGAACCCTGAAAGACTCAGACAGACTTAAACTATAAGAAATGCTTTTTATCTTCTTAAAACCGATTTTTCAAAAGCAAAATTCTGAAACAGATATAATCAAACCTGTGTTATTGACCTGTCCTCTCTTAAACAAATCAGTGAGTGATGTATGTCACCACAAAGCATGTTAGCTATTTTCAGCAGCTTTTCATGTGTGTCATGAACTGATCTGTGTCTTATTTTAACTATATGTAACAGCAGCTGTGGGGTAAAGAATTTGAGATGTCAACACCCGACAGAAAATGGTCTCTTGTGGCTTTTGAGTACGTCATGCAATGGCTGCGCTGGACTATAATTCTTCCCGATAATCATCTAATTCCCCGTGGTGTGCAGGCACAGACAGCGGATGCAGCCATGGTGAGAAGGGGAGATAAATGCTTCCCTGCAAAGTGGCACTGAAGAGGAAGGAGGCAGGAGGAGAACTGGGAAGCAAGACTGCAGTGCTGGGTGTTGCTTAGCTGCTGCAGCTTTCCCTGGGAGCGCAGCGGGGGCTTCTTGGGACAAGGCAGGGATTCTCTGCCCTCCTGCAGTCCATCTCGGACGCCCCGCACCGCTGCTCCAGCTGCCAGCCTGCAACTTCAGTGATGGCAAAGGAGGTGAGAAGGCTCTCNAAGAGGGAGAGAGACACATACGTCTCGGAGCCTCAGTTTACCCAAGGGAGGCGGGGAGAGCACATGGGCAAATGGTTTCAGGGCATAGGGGTGGTACATGGGCAGAGCTGGGATACAAGAACCAATAGGGAGAACTCGAGGAGTGGCCAGGAATAGGGGCAGGGGGAGGGAGGGAGACCTAGTGGAGAGGGCAGGAAACCATCAGTAAGTGGGGGTACAGGGCTACGCAAGATGTGCAGCAGAACCCCTAGTTCTCTCCACCAAATCTACCTGGTCACCAAATTATGATCTCTTCACATTCAAAATTCAGTTTCTGTGCTGCTTCTTGGAGCTGAACCCGTACTATAGTCCAGATGCCGTTTAATATGAGCATAACACTAACAGTTCATTTCATCTTTACTTAAGTGGCCAGCAATTGCATTACTCACAGCTGCTATGTGCAGATCAATGATCCTGGCCAGGCATGCCTTTATCACCATTTTTACTTATTTCATGCAACTTAGAAGATCCCAAACTATTAGAGTAGTGTGAGAACTCTTTTTGTTGTTTCAGCATGCGGTAACTGAAACTAGATATGCAGTAGTGAAAAGTGGAACACAAATGCAGTTGAAAATTGTGATCCTTTCACTGTATTACTAAACCACCAGACTTCCTTACTAGATTTGAAAGTTTTATTAGAGATGAAGTTGTCTTTCTGCTATTGTTTTTGATGTTAGCTGCAAGAGTTACATACAAAGGGCTTAACCGGCTCCGTGAGATAGAGCTTTTTCATTTTATTCTAAACTTCCTGCAATTCACCATTAGGATACACCCACTGTTTAAGAATAGGAAATTATCAAAGGGTCTGGGAATTCTCTCTGTTCAAGGCAAAGTGATGAATCTTCATACACGCTAGAGATACCAAGTAGCACTTCCACAGGAGTAGGGAGAGGACTGAAGTTAAGATGACTCACACTAAAGAGCTCTCACTGTCTCTCTCTACCCCCTTCCCTTCTCTCCTCCCCTCTCTCCAATTTGGCAGACAAGAAGGTAGGCAAGCTGGAAGCTTTCAGTTCTGCCTGATAGTCTAACAAAATACCTAGTACAGATGCAGGGAGCCAGCATAAAAGCATGGTGTCTGATTAGATGAGATACCAGGAGCCAAGAAAAAGATTGCAGTGCCTGCTGAGTTGAAACGGAAGTCAGGTTGAAAGGATGTGTTCCTCACTCAGGCAGGCAGCACAGGCACTGGGGAAGACTAGGAAGTGAAAGACGAAAAAATGTAGGGAATGCTAATGTTTTAGAAGAAAATCTGAAGCAGATAGCAATTAAAAAGAAACCTGCCGCATCAATCACATTCTCTAATCTTATCATAAGGGGTTTAACTATCACTAAAAGACACTTCTGGATGCATGGAAGCAAGCTCCACTGAAGGCCAAAGAAGAATTTCAGATACTCACTGCCATCCACAAGGCTGTGCACATGGTCTAAAATATATATGTCTATGCTTAAACCACCTTCCTGAACAAAGCTATTGCATTACCAAGCTCAACTTTCCTGTCATCTGCAAAATAGAACAGAACAGAACAAAACAGAAAGAATAGTTCAGTTGGGAGGGACCTACAACAACCATCTAGTCCGACTGCAAAGGACATCAGATTTTTCATGAATTATAAAATATGACAAAGGTATTAATAAGTCTAGAATTTTGCCCAGCTTGCTGCAGTATCTTCCTTCCTCTCTGACACACACAAGGAGAGGATACTCAGACCAGAAAATGGGTGAGCAAGAAAGGTAGGACTGAAAATGTCACAAGGGTCAGCAGAGAGAGTGAATCCCTTAAATAGAAAGAAGTGTACACAGTCGAGGAGAAATTCTTATTCAAAAAAGAACTAAGCAGACTACCCTCACTGAACTGATTTGTCTTTGTTCCTCAATGTTATTACTCGCACTGGCTGTCCCATTTAATTATGATTAGCACTTGTGGGAGCCAGAAGTGGGTGATGGGTAGGGAGACACAGGAGTGCCTGTAACGCAGCAAGTGACTGATCATTTCACAATCCTCCGTGACCTCCTCTATCCCTCTTAAGTGGGAGGGTGAAAGCAAGCAATAAAAGGACAAGTCATTTTTCCTCTTTTCCAGTATTATGCATTCCACATTTCTAGACTTCCTTTAACTCCCACTAGACATTTGAAAAAAACCCATGATCTTAAATACCAGGCTTTAATAAATTCTAATTTCATTTTCTTTAAAAATAAATATTTGAAAAATAATTTTTAAATGTTTGCAATCATGCAGATGAATCTTGATCAAATCACTGTTCAAATTCCTAGTCCCTGTGTAATTACTTGCGTAAAACACCTCTTGTGAATAGCAAGTAAATCATTAGTGATTAGATTTTTTTGGATTGTTTTGAAGAGACCCAGCTGCTGTCTTTATGTCAAAGAACATCCATAAGGCACCAGTGATTAAACAGCACGGTATTTTTGCATGTCAGACATCACATGCTTGGATATTAACCACGCTTAGTGCTTTTCAGATGTGAATTGAGAAGCATCTCAGTGAAAAACAGTTATAGTCCCTGTTTACAGACTGGGAAGCCGAGGCACAGGCCAAGTGACTTGCTCATCTCATGCAGCAGATCTGAGGTCACAGCCCAGATTCCAGCAGGGGAGGATTTCCCTTTGTTTCCTGACTTTTCATCCACCTTTCATTTTCCAATGCCAATGCCGAGACAAAGAAAAACCTGGATCATTTGATGATAACAAAGAAAAAAACCCAAATTACAACACAAAAAAACCCCCTAAGCCCTAATAACAGGGCAAGCATATTGCCAAGGTTAGAACTGAGTTTAAATTAGAAAAAGCTCTTAACCTTGTATAATCTTACTTTTTTTTTTAAAAAAGGAAATATAGCAAAGCATTTTCCTGAATAAACAGCTCTTCATTTGCCCTAAATCACCAACTGAAAAATAGCTCCCCTGTCCAAAAATTGTCATCTTGAATCATAGCTCTATCCTCATTACTGAGATATATATGTAGAAAAAGAAAGAGAAGCATGAGGATTTCTCTGCTTAATTGTGATAGCAGCAAGAACTGTTTAGTATATCTGCAAGACGTATTTTCTGCATAAAATATGGTGGCTTTGCAAGTGATTCTCAGAAGTAATTTTTCACTGTTTATATGTAAAAATATACATATGAAACATTCATTGATGCATATATATAATGTTTCGTAAGCCAAATGGAACAACAGCTGTAAATCATTACCAAAGTGAGAAATTAAAACCTTCTTTTGTGTCAGCTGCGTAGAGGGCAGAGTTATTTATAAGATACCCTAAATATATAGTTGAGTTTCCTACTGAACTCAAAAAAAGGTACAGAAGCTACTCATAAAGCTGAGTCAGTGACTGTAAAAAGATGAGTTTGTGGAGTAGTGCTGAGCTGGACCAGAGAGATCATGGTGACATTTGGTGGTTACAATACCACTGGAACAGCAACCAACTCCTCCAGAGGAAGTGGTAATGTGCTTACTCAAATTTTCTGCCCTCCCTCAGGTTCCTGAATTCACAATCTGAAAGTCTTCAGCAGGCTTAAATCCGGAGACAATAATGCTCCTCCACTTCCTTGCGCAGGAAGCTTTAAATTACAAGGATGGATTATTTTAATTGCTACTCTTTGGGTTCTCTGCTTGAGCTATTGGTAAACATCTATGGCAAAACATATGGATGTTGAAGCAATATCTGTGTCAGACCACAGTGTTTTGCAGCCACTGCTTTATAAACTTGCACCCAGTGTATTCAATAAAGGACTTGTAGGCAGTAGCTTTATGTCCTAGCATTAGTAAACTGCCCACTAAATTAACCAGCCTGTGTTGTCAGTAAGTGAGTCTTGAAGATATGGAGCAAGCTCTGAGTTGCTGCAAAAGAAAGTCAGGGACCCCATAGTGCTAAAAGCCTGTTTCAACAATTTTTACTTGTGAATCCTTCCGTTAACAAAATCCTAATGTGAGTGCTGCTATAAATTAATAAATAGAGAAAAGTTCAAGCTCAAATTCTGGATCCAAATGTGTTTGGATTATGATTTTTTCAGGCTCCTTAAATGAGAATTTGGGTCAAGACTGCTGCTACCAAGAAATATTTAGTAGAATTTAAAGGCACCATTCCTTATTATGGGGATCACAAATCATATCCTCCAGTGCAGACAGAGAACTGAATAAAATGTCCTGCAACTATCTCTGAGTCTTTTCCAGGCTACTGGCTCTCATACGCAGCACAGAAGGGGACAGGGCATTTACTCCATCCTTGTCTTCACCAGCCACTAGCCTGGCTGCCTGCTGGCACTCTTCAAATATCAAGATACTTGCTGCTGCCACATCAGATGTTATACAGCTTGTTTTTGCTTTTTAATCTTAAGCTACCACAGCCTCCGTGGGCAAGCCTGAGAAGAGACAAAGGACAGGAGGGGAAAGAGAAGGAGGTGAGAGCTCCCGTTGCCCAAGGAGAGGTCAGAATCAATAAATGCTTTTCCATTAGTTTCAGCAGAGGATGCCGCTAATTCTTCTTTCCTTCCCTTTTCCTTCCCCTTCACCTCACTTCCTCAAGCCCTCGGCATCCAATTCCCTTTCAGACCTGGGCTCCCTCGGCCTTTCTGCATTTGGAGGGTAAGGAGTCAGCCCTACCTTGAAGTGCATGTTCCCAAGCCACAGCTTGTAGTAGTAAACAGCACCATGGTCCTCCATAAAACTTTTTACTCCCTTAGGGCAGGAAAGAAGGGCAGGTTTCACTGTTTCTATTTTATAGAGGGAAAAATTTAGGTTCTGGAAAGGTCATCCAGTGAACAGGAATAGAGAGCTCCTTGGGGTCTTACTGACCACAGCTGAGGTGTCTTTGGGTCCTATTTCACTTTCAGTTTGCCTTTGCAGCAAGAAGGCATGCATGCAGCATATAGCTACACATCTGAGTGAACAGTTGTTTGTTCCACATCATGATTTTATGTCAGTTAAATTTCAAACAACGTGCTGCTGCATACAGGGATGCCGATCTAGGGCTTTATAAATTGCAGTGCTCTTCCACCTACCTTTACATCCAAACTGCTGTGTGAAGGCAAGAGGATTGCAGTGTACACGTGCACAAGTCCCGGTAGACAACTGAGTGCAAACACAGCAGATGGTGACAAGGCAGTAGCAGCAAAGAGATAAAACTGTCAAATTTAAAGCTAAGCCTAGAGGCATCTCTACCATGCTTTTATTATCAGTGGAATTCCCCGAAGTTCTAATATATAGCTATAAAGCTATATATAGTAGAGAAAGAAATGCTGGCTCTTTGGTACACTGTGGGTTTCAGAGTTTGCTCTAGATGGGCAGCAGCTGTCTCCTCTGAGCCAGCCAGGGTGAGTGCTACAGTGCCGTGGTGTGCTGGGACCTCAGGCTCACAGGAGGAAGGGTGTAGCTGTGCTTCTCGCCTCAGCCACTCCTCTGGCCAGAAGCCGGACAGACCCAGTGCTTTACAAGGGAGGGGGACATACTCAGGATAGGTGTAAAACGCAGCTGATACCCCATTGCCCAGAACAGTGGGCAAACATCTGCTTTGTTAGTGGCTTATGCAGCTATGAAACGCCACATGGAAAATCAGGGTGTTCCAAATAGTCCTGTGTTAAATAAAATACAAACCCCCATAAAAGAAATAGGGGAATGTGTATAATTTATCTTCATCTGTATTCCAGCTAACCACTTAATCACAAAACCAAATAGTTGATTCGTATGGATTCATTGTAAGGGGAGGCAGTCACAGACAAATTGTCTTTAGCCTCATTACCAAATATTCTGGAAAAGACAGGAAGCGAAGTCCTAATCTAATTGTGCTGTTGCCTGATGCCAGTAACTATGTACCCAACATGAGAGCTAAATTACTGGGATTTATCTGTCATATCAAAAAAATATTAGATTAGCTTGCGTTTTCAGCTAAGCAACATTGCTTTTAATTTTTATAGTCTTGTTCAATCTCTTTGGTAATTTTGCAAAGGATTAACACGCTTTGGTTGGCTAAACTAGTTCTGGTTGCAGTACCATCCCAAATGAGCAGATTTCCCTCTTGTTCTGGTCTAGTTACTGCTTCCAGGGTAAGAGAGCTTGCTCATGGGAACTCCGGGGTAAAGAGCCAACATGACCAACCCTGAGATCCCTTCCTCAAACAGTACGTGTGAGAAGTTTAACAGATTCTCTATTCCTTTCTTCTTTACAAGGCCTGACAGTGAGCTTGGGTTTGAACAGCCCATAACCCCAGTTGCACCCATATTGCCTGAAAGGACTGACATCTTACACCAGAAGTTTTCCCAATCTATAGGATCCAATGGATCTAAGGATCAGTTACCTCACCCCAACGCTAAGCCAGGGCGGAAGACAACACACAGGCTGCAGAAACGCAGAGGAGCTAACATAAGAGCATAGGCACTCCCACTGACACTGCAATATGCTTCCTTCAAGCTATTAACACAGGACTCAGATCATGAGTCAGCCCCTTTTCCCCACTAATCTACACCCCTTAAAGCAATGAGTCTGGCTGAAAAGGTGTAAATAAATACATATTTACACACACACACACACACACACACACACACACATATATATATACACTAATTTTTAAACAATAGTGTTGTTACCTTTTAAACCTACAACCTTTTAGAACTATTGGGGTCTTCTTTATGTTTTCTTGACTAAAAGGGGTCTATTCATCTTTGGAAAAAAACAAATGAGCATTTTTGCATAACTGCCTGAATCCAGGAGGTGGAGAAAGCTAGTAATTTGAGCAAAATGAATATGCTACTATGAAAAAAAGAAATAACCCCTACGTATGGGTTTATGTGCTTTACTGAACTGTGTTCAGCCTGGTATGAATGCAAACCATCAGCGTCATGCCTTCAAAAATAGAGAAGACACAGGGGCAAATCCTGCAGGGTAAAGATATTAAAGGAATTCTTTTGCACCACAAGCTGGGTTTAAAACAAATTCCAAGGAAGAAGTCCTGCCCACTAGAAGTCAGTGATGAATCTGCCAACACCTGTCCAGACAGAACTTAATTTTTGCTGTTAAATATAGTCAGCTTGTTGTGTTTTATCATCACTCATCATTTAAAAAGTAAACTTTTGCACTGCTAGTTCATTCATCTAAGATGAGAATCAAAACGTTTTCAGGTAAGGGAAGTAAAAATACTACCACTCTTCTAAATTGCTATAGAAAAACAATGAAAAGCTTATTAAAAAGCATATTAAAGCATATAGTTTAAATTAAAATTAAGAGCTCATAATTCTTTTTGCATGCTAAATTCGCCTTACTAGGAGCCAGAATAGAATGACACTATCCTTCCTGCTTAATTATATCTATTCATTTTCACAGGACAAATCCGTTTGTAACACATTTTTCCCTCTAGTGCCCCAACTACTTTAGAGTTTTTAGTAGTCATTATTTTCTAGAAACACTGCAGCAATTTTAATCCTCCAGATATGTAAGACTTCACATAAAAGAGTAGAAATGTCCTAAAGAACACAAACAAGTCAATTTATATAAAAGCAGCCCTGACTGGATTGAATGTCTGGCACAAGAAGCTGGGTATATAACTATTCAAGTAAACATCCATTTAGACTATATATTAAGCCTTTTTATCACTTGTTGTATTATAAGAAACAATAAACTATTATAGCATGATTGCTACAGTCTTGTTCTCTGGGAAGTAGTTGTAGGCCTCTTTCCTCCCCACTGCAATTTTAAACTGAATTATATACTCATTTCCTCAATAGCAGGCTTCTTGTATAAAACCCAATAGAAATTTTAAAATCATTCTTATGCATATAATTCAAATTAAATTCATGAGTAGAGCACGTGTATGGAATATTTAAAAGTATTTATCTTGATAGCCACCGGGAACTTCTCTTTGACTTTTTACTTAAAGTACAAAGAAGGGTGTTCATGCTCTCTGTATTTTTTTTTAACTGGAATTCTCTATTTTATACAGTCCTGAAGTTTCAAGGACAGAATTCTAGAGGAAAAATATGTGTTACTTTCACATATCACAGTCTAGACACTCATGTTGACTGGTGGTGTTATTCCAGCTCTGGAAAGGTTGTATTTTTGTCTATCATACAGACCTACTGATCTTTCTGGAACCACTCAGCATCTGAAGAAATGCACAGAACTGTTTGTCTGAAATTCCAGACTTAGAAAAATCCACATTTGATGTGTTGCTCCGGTACTTGTAGTAATGAAATTAAGGATGACAATGTGCATAAGCATTCACAGCAGCAAACTCTGTAACATCAAAACTGAAAGGATCTTGACTTTGCTGGAGACGGTAGACACTTGCGCTGTCATGAGGGGGAAAAAAAAGCAAAAAAGAGTGCACAACAAATGGTATCTTTTGTCAGCTTGCCACAATCCACACTGAGAATTGGGGCAATTTTTATACAGCAGTGCTCAAAGAATACACAGATGGAAGTGTTGGCACAGGAAATGCTAGGATGGCTCAACACTTTTTTTCTGTGAAGTTAGCTAATAAAACGTACAAACACATGCTTTCCAAAGAGCCCAACATGCATGTAGTGAGCTCATGCCATACAACTTGCATTCCCAGAGCTTGCCCATCATTTGCTCTGAATCAGAATCCAGACCTCTTAACTTTTGTCACCAGGTGGAGAAAATTAATTGTTTCTTTCACAGATCATTTTCCTTTACTTGAGGGGCATATAGGGTTATTACACTTATTGCATTATTGTAATATTTATGTATTTATTTATTTATGTAATATGTGCTATTACACATTACAACACTATCAGCTTGTCTGTGTGACAGGAAGTTTTGGGTCCAAAGGACAAACTCTGAAGGAACAAAAACTTTCTCTTCCTGAAGAAGGAACAAAAACTTTCTCTTCCTGAAGAAGGAACTAAATGGCCCTGAGAGTCTCTAACCTTCTTCTGTAATGGCTGTTTCCAGGCCACAAATCATGTTAACAGCCAGTATGGGTGATGTAGGACTGAATTCCTGGCACAAGTCAGGGATTGTGAGGAGCTGCAGGAGGAGACCATGTTCTGATGGTCTCTCTTCAGAGAGATCAGTTTCAATTACTTCAAACACTGGATAGAGGCAAGGTGGTATCTTGGCTCAGTTTTCCTGTGGAGTCAAGAGAGAGAAATAGGGAGCTTCCCAAGGCAAATCAAAACTTCTCAGCTTCTAAGTCCCTTGGTCCCTTCTAAATGGGTATGATATTCAAGTTTATCAAGACATTACTGGGTAAAATAACCTCTACAAGTGTTATTGGATGTTGTTGAATGCCGCTCCTTTCTGCTCTAAGAGGCATCCATCTCAAAAGGTTCTGATTTGCAGTTCCTTTTTGACACACTGTAATTTAAAATCTTTTCAGGGAGTGCTCCTCAGAAGGCATATTTTTGTTGCTGATTTTTAATGCTTAACTGTAGTATTTTGCCCACATCTCTCTCGAGTCATATCTTCCTTGTTACAGACTATCTTAGGTTTTTGCAAGATGACAAAAGACAGACTGCAAGTCAATTACCAGACAGCATTGATTATTTTGCTCTCATTGTGGCTTATCCCATAATGTGAAGGTGGAGCAGGTGATGCACCTAGTTTAAGGAAAAGAGAGTTCCATGCTGGCTCCCACCTTGCTCCATTACACATTCCCCATAAGGAAACAGCTTAGAGGAACAGAAGAGACACTGGAGAATTAATCACACTGCTCCTGCCTGTTGAGAACACAAAGCTCAGCTATTAGCTGACTTCAGGTAGAAAGCCCTGGGATTTGCTTCGGAAGAGGCTGAGGGGGAAGAGAATAGCTCAGGGATAGAGAGCCTCAAGTTAAAGAAAGAAGATTATACTGTTTGAAAGCCTTGGCAGGGGTAAGGGAAAAGCCCCTGCAGCAAAGACTGAGACAGTTACTGGTATCTTAGGCAACATTTTAATAAGGTCAAATCTCAGGAAACTGAATTCTGAAAAAAATAATTTGAGGTTCATTTCAGTACTCAGAGAACGTGAAGAAAATTCTAGCAGGGAATCTCCATGAGTACATTCTTTCCAGAACCTTACACTTTCCCCAGAGCAGTATGACTCCACACACTCCTGCCACAGACACCTCTCTCAGGAAACCTCTTTCCTGCTAAGCAGAAAAGTGCTGACTCAGATCAGACAGGAGGAAGATGCATTGGGCATAGTGAGTAATACGGCGAAGAATGGCAGAGTTGAGCCATTTGGTGAGGGGAGGCAATGGGTGTCTCTCCACGAGAAGACTTTGAGCCACAGTTTCACACCCTGTGACTGTAGACAAGCTGAGGTGATTGCATCACATTACAGATCAGGGAGACCAGCTGGGCCACCACAGAGGATCAGAGACCAGCAGAGAAGTCTTGGCCACTAAAGGCTTGCTGGCCAGGAGGGGAAAGAGACGGGAGAAAACTGTGGGAACAGAAGACTGAAAAGAGTTGACAGGTCTGGCTGGTGGGAGCCAGGGGACAGTGTCTTTATAGGCTTTTCAGAGCTATTGCAACAACAGTGTTAGAGGCAATGTCCCAATTGCTCGAAGAAGCTGAACGCAGCCACATCTCCCAATTCCGAGTGATTCCTGAGTGCATACCTGCATGCTCATCCTCTGTAGGGCTCTTCCAACAGCTGAAACACTTCAGAGGGTTTGGTCACTCTGAGCGCTTGGGATCACATGAGCCCATCATGCCAGATTTTTATCTGTCCCAGATGAGATGCTGTGTTAAAAACCTTTCTAAATCCCAACCTTCCTAGCTGCCCCCTGCTCCCTATTACTGCATGTATTCAGGTTTGTAAATTAGCAAGTGTACCTAAACAGAAAAGTCAAAACAGACTTTGTACATATTCTTAAAACTAGGTTTTGGAAGCTGTTTTATCACTCTGCCCTTATCATCTGACAGTACCTCCTCCTTAATTCTGTTCATTACTCCTTCGAAGAGGGCTCTTGCCCATGTTATCCCGTTATGAAAGCAAGTTCACTTCTTACGTGAGGATATAAATACATGCTTGTATCCCTAGAAAAAGCAGAGACAGATGGGAAGCAGGGTATTTTAGGAAACTGAAAAGGTGATGAACATTTAATGA
The DNA here is from genome assembly GCA_013398015.1 of Oreocharis arfaki. Lineage (NCBI taxonomy): Eukaryota > Metazoa > Chordata > Aves > Passeriformes > Paramythiidae > Oreocharis > Oreocharis arfaki. Next base: position 79,963 of record VZRR01011088.1, read on the forward strand.
CTTAGATATAAAGATTACATGTATGTATCTCAGCAGGAAAAAACAGCACAGCCACAAAGGGACTGACCCCTTCCTTGCTCTCATTCTGACACCATGATAAAAAAAATCAGAATCATATGGATCCACTGAGAACACAAGGACACGACCTGCAGTCCTGCAGTTCCAAACAGCCATGACTCAACTTCCTGTACTTGAAGGAGAGTCAGAACAAAAGTATCTTGGAGTCAAGTTTCTGAAGTTAGGGAGAAATGATTATATGTTCACTGCAATGCAATATATGGTTCCAGGTCTGACATGATCATGTGTATTCTCAGGAATCTGAGCGCTCCAAGTGCCAGTGAAGAGGCAGCAAATGCTCTGAGCTCACGATGCCAGGAAGCTCTGAACACACAGTGATGTGTGCACTCTGTCTTCTTACAACACAAAGCCACTGTGTGCTTGGATAGTGTGTCTTAATGGCACAAAAAGAAAAAGGAGAACTTGTGACCTGACATTACATTAAAAGAAATGTTTAGCAAATCGATTGCAAATATTATTTGGGAAATCTGCCATAGAATATATTCAGCCCAACCTCTCTTTACGCTCTCCTCCAGCCCTCTAAGCAAAGGTCTCTTTTCTTTCTCCCATTTTTTTTTAGTTTCCTTTATATTTGTAATTTAAAACAGGAAACAATTGCTTGACAAAGGATTTCTTGGTGCAATATGAAGAATACTATTCCAAATTCTAGTCAGGAAAGTGCTCCTTTGAGTAACTGTCTTATTGAAAAGAGGGCAGTGGGAAAGAAAATATTTACCCCACACATTCTTTCCTCTTATCCAGAAGACAAAAATGTCATGGCTAGAAACATCCTGCAGTCCAGGAAGAAAATCATGTTTTGCACGTCATGGAAAACAAAACTGAGCTTTTTAATCTCATATTCTGAGCCAGGTCAATTCTTCACACTGAATGGGGTGATCTTGGAGTGGTCCCAGGCAATGGGCAGTATCCTTTGATGAAAAAAAAAAAAAAGAAGAAGCCAAAAGAATTAGAGAAAAGTGAGCAATCTGCAGATATGGAGAAACATTTGATCCAATTAAGTCAATTGATCTACTATACACCATGAATGAACACTAGATTATTCATGGGCTGGCTTAAAATCTCTCAGAGACTGCCCTTCTATTAACTTTAGCAGGCCCACAGATGCTGTGCATTGAGATTCACTATGCAGCTGAGTAAGCACGTATTTAACTTTTCCCATGATAATAGCCCCATTGAACTCTCAGGATTACCCCCACTGCTTAAACACTTGCTCATGCGCTTTGCTTTGGTCATTGACCAGAATTTCAATAGTATTACTCCAAAAATTAATTTGTCTCAATCTTTGATGAAATACTGCAGATATTTGAAGATGTTTGAACAAAATTTAGCACCAGTTTCACTGCAACAGTAGACAGAGAATAGCAAGCACTAATTATTTCTCTTAAAAATTTTCTGGTGAAGAAGGCTAGGAAAAGGTCTCTACCCAAAGCATTACAGTCCATCATTATGATCATGTCTGACATAATGGGAATTTCAAAGCAGGACTTAAAAGTGGCAAGAGCATATCTAGTCCTTGCTAACTGCCTCCTGTAAATCTTACCTGCAAGTGTTTCATTTATTATAGGGGAAAATTTGCAGTGGAATTGCCTTCTTCCTCTTTTCTTCTTCTTTTTAATAATTCCCAGGGAAATACTTCTTTAGGATGACTGTTATTTTTTCATGAATAGGATTGTAAATATGTAATGGAACATAAATATTTTGTATTTAGACTAATAAAAAATTTAGTTCTATAAAAGATTTATCCCCACTAAAAATAATTTGGCCTCAAATAAGAATCAGTGGCAGTAGCATATGAAGCAAATGTTCCTTCTGTAAGAAAAACAGAGAAGCTAAGCAAATACTCCCAAACCTGTTTGGCAGGGATTTGCAGAAATGTGAAAATGAGTTTGTATTAGATGCACCTATACCTGAGACAACAGAGAAGAGTCCTTAAAACGTCCTATATTAAGGGCAGGTAAACTCAGATGATAAGATAGTGTCCCTAAAAGTATCCATTAGGGAGAATTAGACCTCCCACACAAAAATAATTATTTTATGGAAACACAGCTACCGAAAAAAATGCATTTACCCTCTGCTCGTAGCCAATAGTCTGGTCTTGTCATCATTTTACACTGAAGCCTACATCTTTCAGATGATCTATAAAGACCTCTTCTACCTCAAACCATACTCTGATTTTATGATTCCTACACACCAAACGGTTTTTAGAAACTAAAATTATTCCATGTATGCAGTTCCTCGGCCCATCCCAGACAGATTTCATCCCAAGGCAATCTTTTCCCATTCTCTACTGCTTTCACTTCTGTTGTACTCCTGCCATCTCATGTAACTAACTATGAGCAACCACAATTAATTAACACAGCTCAGATTTTCAATTCAAGTACTTAAAGCGAATTCTGTATGATACCTCCTAAGCATAAAAATAAATTTTCAGAAGAACATGAAGCAAACTAAACTCATAAATAAATCTCTGGAAATTACAAGCAACTCACAGATTTTCCATAAACCAATAAACAGACTAGTTTTGGCAGGTCCATCTTTCATAGTGAATTATTCACCCCTCTCTTAACACCTTGATTTTAATTATTTTTAATTTCATTGTTGGTGGGCAGAGGTGTGAAAGCACAACAGTAAAATGGAAGTCACCTGAGGAATTTCTCTATATGAGTCAAACTGAAGGAAAATGTCTTAAGAAGTACTGACCTCAACGTTTTCAGCGTCAATGTATTTTACCTTTGCTAAACTGGAGGGTGCTTCACCCACTTATGCATGGCTGGTCTGTGTGCACTGACAGCAATTATGTGGCAAAAAGCCTAGACAGGCAAGTCAGGAGGTATCAGGGCTCCAGATACCTCAGAAAAGTATCAGGACTCCAGCCACTGCTGCCAGTCCTTGCTGGGCAGTCCTCCACAGCTGATGCACATTACAGAGCAGCTTCATATCCTTAAGGAGTGATGAACTCCAGAGGAGATTTGTAGCTACAGCACCTTGGTCTCTGGAAGCAGCTGGGATTTTAGCCCTATGTTAACTTCAGGACCTCCTTTGAGGACTGGCCAATTTACAAATTAAGTATATTGTGCTGCAAACAAATTGGCAGACCCTGAGTGAATTGCTTGGGTCAAGCTCCTCAAAAGCACATGGGCTGGAAGTCTTCCAGTACCCATTATTGGTAAAATGATCCAAGTAGCTATTGCCCCCCAGAGCAGACCATGAGAATCAGAACCAGGTTAGTCTCTCAAAGCTCTGTGACACTCCTGTGCCCACAAGACTTTGTTTGACAAGGGCTGAAGTTGCCTATCTCAGAAGCAATTCATTTAAATGGCAGGTACTCCAAATGTGGCCTGCCTTTAGGTTTTGCTCACCACTGCTTTGATCTATTGGAAGGAAACACATTGTATTTGGAAAGAGCAAGACAGACTTTCAGCTTTAGAGTGACCAAAAAGGATTTTTTCAAAAAACCAACATTTTTTAATTCTAGTGTATTTTTTATGATAGATAAAAAATGAGGAAGTATTAGAGTGGAATTTATGGAAACAGCTAGACATTAATCAAATCCTGACATGAACTAATTCCTGTACTCCCACATTGGATTTTACATGTTGTTCAGGCTGCAAGACAGTGTGACATGAGAGGTTTCTGATAAGGATGCAAAAAAACTTCCCACAGACTTCTTCTTCATTATATTTACAAATGGAGATGTTATTTTCCTCTGGAAGATCATAAGAATATTCATAATAGGTGCCTTTTTAGCACTAGAGTGCATATACTTCTGAAAGGAAAATGTAGTTTTCCATTGAAGATTCCATCCATCCTGCCCAAAATCGCATAAAGTACAATCCTAAGTAATGAAAATGTCTACAGCACTGTAATTAATAAAAAAATCTGAAGAAATTACAGATTCTTGAAGCTACTGAATTTGTTGTAAAAATATTGCTGAAATTAGGGCTTAATTGCCGCATTTTAATGAGACATCTGAAAAGATGAAGATAAAATAATCATTTCTTGTTGATATCCTACATGTTTGAAGCCTAAAGCAGAATACTAATATTCCAGTGACAAGCTACATCAGTTCTGAATAACAACCCCTTAACATTCACAGATTTCACTTCGACATACCTACTTACATAAATCCAAGAATTTTTTGATATCTACAGCTCATCAGTGCCATATGCAAACTTAGAGTGAGCACAACATCTGTCTAGCACATGCTTTTGGGTCTGTAAAGAATCAGCTTAGAAGCACAAGCTGCAAAACTATTCTAGCTATGACTTTGCATTCTGAGTCAAGGTTGTGACAGAAAGCTTAAGAGATGCTGTCTGGTCTTACTGGTTTTATGAGTGGCTCATGGCGCTCTGAGGATGTGTTCTCACTGTGATGTCATTTTAGTGAGTTGCTGTTCTCAGCGATAATTCCTGTATCCCAGGTGCTCTGGCCTACAGCTGTACAACAGAATTAAGTGATTTCTTTTAATACATGGTAGGCTTGAGAGTGGGCAGCCAGGAAAGCAATTAACTCCACTGCCATCCCTTGCATAAGCACTAGGTAAAATACATGAAATATGAATATATCTCTGAAAGCAGCATGTGCAGAAGATGGCACTTGATTGCCTGGTGAGTATTTAAGCACAAGCTGTACTTCATTAGAACTGCGTTTGCCCACATCTATGCTTGTCCTCCTAATGGAATTTCATACGTTTGTCAGTGACTGTCAACTCCAACATTTTCTATTTCCTTCAAGTCTAACATGTTCCTAAAGAGGTACAAGACTAAGAAGGGGGAAAGGGAGTGGGCAAAAAGTACATTCAGCATTCCTAATTTGTCTTCTGTTAGGTCAAACTGACTAAATTTCCAGTTGGAGCCTGAAAGAATGAGAGGAAGAACCAGACCCCTCTCCAAACTGAGTTTAGAATAAATGGGGGTTCAGGCCCTCATCCCTAGCAACTTAAACTGGCATTAAACAGGAGTTAGTACCACAAAGGCACAGGGCATTGCTGAAGAAAACATACCAGCTTGGTTATCATAAAACAGGCAAGTTTCTGTCAAGAACAATGTTTTGTTGTAAATAAGGAGATGCAAAATGCGTACAAAATTATCTATGGATAAAGGAAGGACCTGGAAAGGGACATTCAGGAAGCAGCCTCTTTGAAAATGTGCACTTTTTTTTCCCACTAATATAAGTTGTTTTCTTTTCTAGAAGAATACTGCAGTTTTTCACACTTAGTATCAGATCTGTGAAAGTCTATGTTAAGGTGTGGCTTCAGCTGCGGTGGTTACTCGAAGGAGGAGGTTGTAGCCCAGATCTAGCATTCACTTATGGGTCACTAATGGAATGCAGTTTTTCCAAAGAGATATGTGACTGAAACAGTTATCTGTCTGTTCTTTGTTAGGAGGAACAGTTTACTTTTGAGACATAGACAAAGCTTTCCAGCTTTCTGTTACCTATTAAGGTTCAAGGTTATGTTGCTACTGAAAGCAGGCACTGGGTTCCTCACACGGTTTTATCAGTGTATTTCTGTAGTGCATTACAGTACCCTTTCTGTGCTTCTATCTGTCTTTTTATGAAGTGGGACTGTTTTGAAACTTGGACAAACAGCTGCAGCCAGATTTGGTTCATTCACAATTCAATCCAGACATAACCATATCGAGCCAGTGCAAAAGATTTCTATTTTGATTTTTTCTTCTTTAGTTAGAATTGCTTCATCGTACTTAGAAAATACAAAGACAGAAACAGAAATAGTCAGAGATCACCTATAAATATCTTTCCAATACATTCCAACCACAGAAAAACCCAAAGAAAATTGCTACCTTGGCCAAGAAGAAATCCCACCCAAAATAACTATGCAAATGCCCTGAAGAACCCCTAAATTTCAGCGAGCAGGTCAAGGGATTATATTTGCCCATGTCTGTTACCTCAGTTACACAATCTCATTCTTTTCATAAATACTTTTATAACTCTGCATATGGTCCTCTGGGTCAAAACTGCGCTTGGAACAGAGCACAGCAGATCCCAAGGGAGCTGAGCCCATTTGGTTATAAGCACCAAGTAACCTGGTCAGATGGTGTCACCTGACTGTTCCTGACCTCCCATGGTGAATGCAACCACAAGTCTCTTCTGCCAAGAACAGAAGTTGCAGAAAGTTGTTATTCCTCATTTGCAAAAGAACTTCTAACCTTCAGTATTTTTATCACATGGTTTATTAGTATTCTAGTGTAGGTTCTATTTTACTTCTGGGATTGCACCACCCCATTCCTGATTACTTTGTTTTTCCTAGCATATTAGCTGCTAAACTATGTATTTAAATGTTGAGGAAAATATTAGCTCCTATCCTCTGTGACAAGAAAGGGCAAAATAAGCCCCCAGTAAAAACATTGTCATCTCTAGGGCACTACCTAGGCTTGCATCATATCACTGAAAAATGAGTGTACAATATTGGAAAGCTTTTCTCCATGTGGTCTTTGCACATGACAGTAGCCTCTTAATTTATGTAAACTAATGATAATGGTTGCCTTTGAAAAACTTTCCAGTTGTAACTTATATTTACCTCAGTATCTATAATTGCCATACTTAGAGTACTGTTAAATTCAGTCAACTGAGCAGAGTGTTAAAGTTTACAGAGGCTAATAGCGACAGAGATATTTTACAAGGGATGTACAATTTCAGAAGTGAGACTTGTCTCCCAGCTGGTGACCATCTGGCATCCATGACTGTATGTTTGAGTATTAGTCTAAGTCATTATTGTGTCAGTCTCACACACACAGACCACCCAGCACCTTACTGGCCCTATTGCTCAGTGCCATAACAGCACCTTTGTTTCTCCCTCAGGAGTGTCATTTGTGCAGTGCACACTACCTAAGGGCTGTTTCCTGCCCATGTGTTCTTTGGCCTTCTGCAAAAACACAGTCCCTCCAGGGAAAAGAGTGAGGTTTAATATTGCTGAAAAAAAAAAAAAACACTTTAGGAAATATATTCAGAGCTATAATTAATTACATCAATATATATTTCCAGTCCCTTTTGGAATCTAATTATAGTCTTGCCCTTGACTCTCTATAGCTGTGACTTCCACAAGCTAATTACAGGTTGGCTGAAAAAGCGTTTCCTCCTATCTCTGTCTCAGTTGTTGCTTTGCACATTTTTTTCACATCAATCTCCTGCTGTGAGTGGTCTGTTTCCAAGCTTCTTGAGAACTTTCAATTTGTTTTGAATAGCTCCTCAAAATACTTTCTTCAGAAGACAATAATCTTTACTTCACATAAATTACAGATGAAGACATTTCTGATTTATAGAAGAGTACATTAGTGATTTCCATTTGGATTGTACAAAAAATTAGCTATGTTTATGATCTTGACTTCAAACTGAGCTAAAATGTCTTGGCTGAACTATCTGTGAAGTGGTCTAGTTTATTCTCTTGAGTCATATTGATTCAGCATCACTTCTAGATGACATGTTTTTATGTTATAGCAATTTCAGTTGTCAGTTATCAGAACAAAGTTCTGCATGAGTGTTAGAGATCTACACTTTAATTCAGAGGCAGTCCTTGGCCACCTTATCTTGGTAAGATATTTTCTGGCCTTTAAATAGAAGGAATCTTCTCAGGCACAGTAAGTAGCTACTAAAAGTCGAAGTCAAAATGCCTAACCTCTATCATGTGCATTTTTGTGTAGCTACAGCTCTTTATTTCTCCAAAGGTGGACTCTCTCCATTCTGTTTTAAATTCCTTTTTCACTCGAGCTGACAGATAAAACATTAATTTAAAAACGTACTTCCATATCCAGGCACATTAAAGGCACAAGTGCTCTCCATATTCAGGCTTGGTTTTTCCACACAGACTTAGAAGACTTGGTATCACTCACGTCTTTACGTATTTGATTTATTTTGATAACTTATTCATTTCTCCCTAGTCCTCACCACCAAATAATATAGGAGAGTTCCGTGCATAGAAAACATTTAGAAGCAAAAAGCAGGGAAAGAGGGGTTTAGTTCTTGCTATAAAATAAAGAAAAAGGTTCACCTAGGAGTATATTTAAAATGCATTAACAACATTAGACCTATATATTAGAAACAGATATGTATATATAGACTATGTTCATCTTGTACCTCATTTATATCTTCTTATTTACCATGCATGAAACTGATGACATTTGAATTTCTAACATCAACGGTAGAATTGCTACTGATTGAAACACCGTGCTGAAAAAACTTACATTTGGCTGAGATCTCTGTCTAATGGCAGGCCCACAAGTGCTGATCAAAATACCAGGAAATTTCCTTGAAAACATATGAAACTCAGTGAGGAACTGCCAAGGTGCTGACAGAATGTCCCCAATTTGTGTGATAGGATCTGCTCTGTAGGATTTGTACAAGGATCCCTTATGATCATCGTCCAAATCTCAAATGGAAAAGAAGCAAACAATGGCATCTGTCTGACGTGAGGTGTGGAAATGATTTATAACAAAATGAACCCCTACTCAGTGGGAGGAATAAAAAAGGATTTAAACCTGGCCTTAAAGGCCTTGGGCAAGCACTGTGCAAATAGCAAAACTTGTAAACGATAAACACATCATCGTAGTTCTGAAGCCAGTTAGATATCTAATAGCATGTTGGGTCATTATTTATCCAGCAGCATGTGTGGTCATCATCTTCCTCTTTTTGGAGGAAGATCAATCAGACTCTGCTACATCCCTTTTTCCCTGTCCCAAGTAAATAATTACATCAAGTTGTCTAGAGCAGAAAATCAGGCTAAAGAGCCTAGGGTCTCAGGAATACTACCTCTCATATAGTAAAGGCGAAACCACAAGCGGATATCACTTTAGAGATTTCCTCTCCTGTTTTCTGTCATAAAACCACAACCTCCCTGTCTCTCCTAGTTCCTCCATAATCCCATCAAGACTGCTTCATTTGTGGGAAACAACAGCAGAACTACCAGCTGCAGAACCCCAAGACCTGCCTGATTCCAGAGTCTTATGAGGGTCCCCTCCATCCCAAACTAACTGCACACCCACACCCCTCATCCCGTCCAAAAAAAAAAACAAACACCACCCTCCCCCTCCACCCATGCTAAAGAACATGAAACAGCGCAGCTCAGTGTTTTAGAGATGAGAGAGCCTGGGGCCAGTCAGTTCCACATACTTATGAGGGTCAGCTGTTGTTTACTGAAAGAAGTATTAGAAATGGAATTGCAAAAGAGAAACAGGCTCTTAGCACTGGCCCTGAAGTACAGGGATCTGAGGGAGGCTTTCATAATAAATAGTAGTGTTTCATCTGAACACTTCCCTAATTTTCATGAATTAGAAAAATTCCCTTTGAAAGAGATGTGATAACATGCTCCCGGCACTGGAGAAACAATCTCATTGCTCCAAAGGTAGGAGTGGCTGCCCTTTGTTCAGTGAGAGGCATAACACATCCTTGGTCCCAGCTGAGAGGGAAGGGATTCAGCCTGTGGAGCCTGACCACTTTAGCCAGGACATTCTGTGACAACCTAGTCAAAGTTCTACCTGCTCTAGTCCCCATTTTTAAGTAACGTGTATGTTCCTAATTTCTGCAAACTTACACCGTGGCAGTTTGGAGCCCTACTCCTCTTTACTGTTTTCTTCTTTTTTTTTTTTTTTCCCCACAAATAGGCTGCATATGCTCTCCATCTTCTGTCTTTCTTACTCCTCTGAAGTAGATAATGGGTTACTTTTGAGCATCTTCAGCTCCTCTCTGCCTCAAAGTCCACTCCTGTGTGAAGTGACATCAGAATGGAGAAAAACACTGGTGTATCTCTGTAGGAAACCAAGAAAGAGTGCTCCAAACTGCTCACTGCCTCTTATTATGCACTTCTGTAATCCTTCAAAAGGTCAGAGACTGTGTCAGTAAACTGAAGAATTTCTGATGACTCCCTGGTACTCTCTGCTCAAGGTGGGGAAGGCAAGCACAATGACGGGATTTTCTCACAATATTTTTTAAATCCAAGGAAGGATGTAGCCTTTTCCTGTTGGGATAATTTCCAAGAGCAGGACTCAAAATCTCGTTTCTGGTGTGTATAATCTCTTGAGTCAGTAATATCTTACCCAAGCAGATAGAAAATTGGTTTTGCTGCTTTTCTGGCTGCATTTAAGCTCTCTAGTTTCCCTTTGTTAGCATATTCAGTGGGCATCTCCTACAGCTTCCAGGCATTTCAAAACAGGTTAACACACTTTGGGACTGACCTGAAAACAGGACCTGAGTGGTCCTTTAAGTGTCTTTTAATGGCTCAAACTTAGTAGGTCAAGTTACTCACTATGCACAAATACTTCGGTTCAGTATGTTCATTACGATACTCGTTGTTTTGCACCACGATTTTGCCAGAAATGTACGGATATTAGATGGCAAACGGTACAAATGGGATTCTCTGGGGAGGGACATATTGCAGAAGCAAAATAAAGTTGCATAAAATCACACCCTCTCAATTCTTCCCACCAGAATTGGAGAATTAGTCTCAGCATATTAAACAAGAAAGGTGGTGACCTGCAGGACTCAGCAAATCAGACTAATTCAGCTCAAAGATGAATTTGGTTTTAGTATTGTAATAAAAAATTAATCCTCCTTTTATATGACAATTTTGGGTTGGTTATCTAATATAAGCAAAGTAGCAGCTCTCATCTCGGGTGCTATAATTATGGAGCTGAGCTAATCCACAGCCACTGAGATGTTTTCCAGCCTTCTATTCCAGGACCAAGAGGCATAACAGATTGAATATAGCTACAAATAGCTATAGGCTTTGTCCTGTTTTAATGCATTTATGATTTCATCTTAAAGTCAACACTGTTATAACATTGTTTACTGAATGTTTAATTTGCTGAACACAGAGAATTCCAGCTGAAGCTAATGTGAATTGCAGGTGCTCAAACTGCTGTAAAGTAAACTGCCCCTTTGGTATTTAAATGTATGTTAATAGGGATCCATCAGGTTGCTGTGCTTCCACAATGATTAAAACATCAAAGAAGTCAATAAATATATCCATAAATAAATAATTATTTGGGGAAAAAAAACCCAAACAAACACTTCACCTTACTTGGTACTTCCTGTCCTTCATCCCAGCTCTTCCCAAAGGACTTCAATACAACTTCCTGAAGTCAGTTCAAATCTTTCTTTTTCATTTAGCTGACTTTGAGCCAGGTTCTGATATGCCTGAGAAGAGACATGAGCCTATATGACCTGAGCAATGTCAGTGTGGGCCACCAGGCTCCAGTGCAGGGGGAGCACCGAGGGGTGGGATGTGGCACACAAAGTGTGGCTTTCTCAGCCCAGTGTTACAGCAGCAAACCCAGAGATCCTGGCATGCAATAGAGGCTGTGGTACACAGAAAACCAGGACAGGGCTGCAAAAACACATTTGTAGGCAGGGTCTTGTTCACCCTGCCAGCTCTGCAAGGCTGAGTTCTTGGGCTAAGCACGAGGCTATGTTAACAGGATGTCAGGGGAGATTATGTATCATTTCTACCATTCATTTCCTTTCCTGGACTGCAGCCTAACTCTTCAGTTCTTTTCAGGACATTTCAGAAAGCATTACATAAAGTGAAAACCTCAGGCTTGCATCTAAAATCCAAAATTAAGCTGTTTTTCACATCTCCTGGTCACCTTCAGATAAAGAATAAACAATGCCACTGGCCAGTACATTTCCCAACTTTTGGTGGTCATCTGGCCTTGGCTATGCGACTGTGAAACTGCCTAGGCATTAGGACCACAAGCAAGGGAGAACTTAAAAAGAGAAAAAGAAAATCTCCCCTACCCATCACTGTTTAGTGGAGCAATGCTATGGAGTAAGTTTGTAGTTTACACAGGGACTTTACAGCCTTGTCTGTGGCAATACATCCTTCAGCCATCCCTTTTGGCTCACTCCCCTCACCATACATCATGGAGAGAGTTACAAGACAAGGGTAAAGAGGTGGCTGCTTTGGGGCAGGTTGGTTGTTTTAAGATTTTAAACTGTGGGAATAGGATCAGCTATTGCACTTTCATTTTTTTAAGGCAGTTGTTTCTGTATCTGTGAAGGAAAGAGAAAATTAATATAAATTGTGGCCTTTCTTGAGAACTTTCCAACAAGATCATTTCTTGGACTTTCTGAGCATGAAATCTCAGCTGCTGTGCTGTGTACATCCTAGGACCAAGTGCAAAATTGCAGACTTCTGAGAGGAAATTTCATTTATTGAGCAGGCAAGAATGTATTGTGAGTCACTGTGTTTTTCTGCTGTCTGCATTAAGCTGGAGTGAAATTGAAATCATACTTCAGTCCTTATTCAAATGCCTTTTCTTGGCAGGAAGAAGGAAAGTTTGGCCTCCGCACTCTGATTGGCAGCATGCTGCTTCGTTGGTAGCTAGCACTCAGCCTTACTGGGTCCTCCCTGTTGTCAACAGGACGGATCTTTTCCAACAAAAGCAACATCCTGTCAGCTACTCCTTCTTCCAGGAACCTATCTTTCCCTCCCCTGCAACTGCTCTCTTGCTCCAGGTTCGGGTGAGGAAACAGTATTGCATGGAAGAGAGAGAGCTACAGAAGGAATAGCCATCAGACTAAATTCGTGCTTCCCATGGGCTGTATAATATTCTTCCCCATTCATAAGGTCATAAAGAGCGAACAAAATGCAGCCTTTACCTGTTAAGGAGAATTAGATAAAGGGGGAAAATATTTTCATGTGAGGAATTGTAAGGAAAGAAGGGGAGATATTCTTTGGAATCTCTGCAAATACCTTATGAGTATGGTCTTGGGGGTGCAGCTACAGGAATACCAGAAAGGAAAACTGAGTTATTTGGGACGAGGAGAGCAATCAGGCAGGTAGTACAAAGACAATGCTTGGCTTCCTGCCCTCATTCCACCACTGAGACAAGATCCCACACTTAAAGGCTCTTCTTAAGGGCATACGGTGATATATTTCCAGATGTTAGAAAACAGCTGTGTAAAAGTGGAGCATTCTGGGAAGAATGAGAAAAGGAGGAGGGAACGAGGATGGCTGCAGACGAGGTGTCAGTTTCTCATTTTAGGCTGGACAGGCAGTAGCCCTTTTTTTGATGATCTCTTCTCCAGGATTCTACATTTTTCTGTCTTTACCCAGATTTGGAAAGACATCAGAGAGACAAGATCTATCAAAAAGAGGGGAGAAACAGAGCTGCTCATGGGTGCAACTATCAGAGCAATACCAAAATCCTTCCATTAGCTCCGAGGGAGACTCGAGACCTCAGACTGTACGGGAGAGGGAGAAGACCAGGTGTTGCCAGCCAAGAAACATGCATATGTCTCTTCATAAATGAAATATATGGCGGAGAAATTACTTTCTTTCACAAGGGGAAAGGAAAGGGCTGAAAAGCTGACCTAGAAACAGGGTATAACACACACAATGGGGAACATGCAAGAGAGCTGATGACAGCCTTAGGCATGACTTCAGGATAGCCTAATAATTGAAAGGAATGGATTATCTGAGAACATCCCATAAAGAGTGCACAGTGTTTTCAATTAATACTTAGGTATATTCCATAATTATAAAATACCTTTGGGCTATCAATTTTTCAATGACGTGTCTATATTAATCCTGTATGTTTTTTTCACTAAGTGATGGCTGCTACTGACTGCTAAGAATGTTCTGCTTCAGTAAACTTTGATTTCACTTGCAGTTGTGCATTTATTAGGCAAGATTATCATCATCCAAGTTTCCAGGGTTGGGAATTCATTTGAAAAATATGGTCTATTTGCATTTAATTATCACATATTTACTGAGGAAAAATATAAACACGCCTGTTTTAGGCAAGGAATGGAGCCAGTAATGTACTGCAGACTTGGGATTGTGCTTTTTAATATAATCAAACTACTGTTATAAATAATTCACAGTTTCCACTGTGGAAAAAAACTGAATATGGATTTCCTGGTAGGTTGTTGTGGGGGTTTTTTAATGTAAAAAAAAGGGACATTTTACAAAATACTAAAATTACTAAGATTGTTTGTAGCACATGAGATATTATTAAAATTCACCTTGAAAGAGGATGTAAAGGAGAAAAGAATCCCCTCCATGAGAAGTAGCTACCAGCTCCAGCTGCTAGGAGAAGAAAAAAGAAGAAATACATTTTTATAAGACACCAAAGTAACACAACCAGACAACAAGATGAGGAAATGTCGAATTAACTTTCGGGAAACAAATCCTCTGTTCAAAGTTCACATAGTTCCAGTCACTGCACAGACACTTCATGTTGTCACCAGTATAATTGACTCACAAAATGCAGATGAGGGATTCCGACTTTACAACAGACAGGCAGAATTACTGAACAACTATGAGAGAAGAGAAACAAATTTAATGGCATTTCAGAATTCCTGCATGCATTATTTTCTTGTCCATCTGCTGTGGTGTCCTCTGTACAGATTTTGGTGGACTCTAACTGAAAGAACAATCAGCTTCCTTCCAGCAGAGGATTCTCATCCTTCCCCAATGAGCTGAAGGACTGTCACTGACACTTGCCAAGCTATTAGTCAACACCAGCACTCTGGCTGCACTAGGCTGGAAAAGATAGACCATGCAGGGTGCTGGTGGGCTGATGGGTGGGTGCTTGCTGCTGAGCTTAGGAGCAGGTAACCTGGGGCAAGGATGTAGGACTGAAGTGAGAGGCTAGGAACTGCTGAGAAGTAAAGCTAAAGATGTCAACAGAGTTTTTGAGGCATGTCAGGGGCCACATGGAGGTGACTAGAACAAGATGAGCGGCTCTTTGAACTTCACTGGTAGCCCAGACACCAAGCTCACATGGAAACACACTGACAGAGACCTAAGCAAGTGTCTTAATAATACCTGAGATGCATAAGACATGCTGGTGTGACAGACCTTACACAGAGCTTAGAGAACACCTGCATTTTCTCAACCAGCAGGCCAGCCCAAGGTGTCCCAAGCAGTGCCAGACACCTGTGTTTAAGTAACTGAATCCCACCTTAGGTGAGGAACACAGGTGCTGCTTGGTGGCCCCAGAAAGGAACCCTGCAGCTGAGAAGAACTCTCATTAGGTGAGGAGAAAGGAAGCATGCTGCATATTAAACAAGTTGGGGAAGTGTCCCATGTAATGACAGCTGTGGGAGCGGCAGAAGACCTTCATGATAATAAATTCAGAAGTCTGCACGTATGACTTCCTCAGGTACCAGTCATTTCAAGCTGATAGTTCCCCTGATATGATCTTGTTGAATTAAAATAAATAATTATTGCCTAAAACTTCTACTTTAAGCAAGTTCGAAGTGGGTCTCTCCCTTTCTAGCTTGATTTTGAGGCTCTCTGAATGTTTGCTCAAAAAACAAACATTATAAGTTATATATTGTAAAACATTACATATTGTAAATTTCTACCGGTTTCATTTTTTATTATTGAACAAACTAATATTAATTCCTGTTACTGCAAGAAGTAAAATATTCCCTTTCATTATATTGCTCTGTAATTAGTTTTTACTTTTCAGCTTCCTTCTTCCTCTTTAGATGGTGTCATTGTCAACTTTGTCACACCTGTCTTGCACAGTCTTGAATTTAAGAGTTTGGTATACCAAGAAAGACAACAATTTCTCTGCACTAGTATGTTCTTTCAGAGAAATCAATAATGAGATTCTAGTAGCATGAGACAGATCCAATTTAATATTTTTACTAAACTTTTCAAGAGCCTCTTTCTTCTCCCTAAACACATCATCCCTTGCTTTTTAAATTACTTGGAAAACAATTTGCTACTTCTGAATTTGATTTCTTCTATCTGCCTTTTTAAAAACTAAAAATTGTACAGGAGTGTATATGTTGCCAAAAGCAAGTAAATTTATGCCATCAGCTAAATATTTGTGGCAGCTAGAAGTTTAGTCCTACATTTAAAAGACATTGCACAACCTTGGTTTTTTTCCACCTTCAATTCACCACTACTGTCAATAGGTCTACTTAGGTGTGTAAGGCTCGTTTGTATGAATAAGTACTTGTAGTTATGTCCCATGAAGAAAACAAAAAAGGCTTCAGGCAATTGGCCAGATGATTGTTGATGACTTGACATTTATGCAACTCATTCTCCCCATGAACAATAACATTTATTGTATTGAGAGTTCAGGAAGTGAGTATAACAGGAACCAGCAAAAGATGACTAAAATTAAAGCTAAGGAGAAAGGAAGGCCATAATGTAGACCCATGGCTGTTATTTAATTTCCCTTCAGAAATGAGAGGAAAAAACAGGACCATTCTTTTATTCATTCTTCCTCTCTAAAGAGAAAAAAACCAAAACAACAACAACAACAAAAACAAAAAACCAAACCAAAACAAAACCAAAAACCCCCCAAAAACCTAATTAGCAACTTTCACAAAAAACAAAATGAAAAACAAATAAACCCCCCACCAAAATAAAAAAAAAACTCACAGATACAGATCACAGGAACTCCAGACCCAAGGTTCTGGTTTGCAGAGATTCAGCTTTTGCCAAATGGGTATAATTAAGCTTGTGAGATTACTCCAAATGAAAGCAAAACTGAACCTGAGTATGAAATATCTCATCCCAATATTCAATAAAGAGAATGGCATCCTGAGGACTGAAACACCCCCCCATCTACATGCATACCACAGGATTCAAAGGGAATGAGATACAGCATCCATGCAAAAAGACAGCAAGGAAAAAAAATCAGCCTTTTTTTTTTTTTTTTTCATTTTTCCTGAAATAGTACCTAAAAGCTTAATTCCTATCCCTCAGTAAGGAACCAAATCCTGAGAGAGGAGCTGGTCATTTTTGATGAACTTACTGTGGACATTACTGTGTACATTACTGATGTACAGTACTGTGTAAATGGTTTAAAAGGTTTTTTAAATCTTCAGATTTTCATTTAGAAATTAGAAAGAAAAATAATTCAGTGGCCCTATAGAACATCTAAAATGAAAATCTGGTCCCAGTGAGGTCAATTCCTGGGCTTTGATTCTCTTTAGCTGGTCCAAAATTTCCACCACCAAGCTTTTAAAAAATCATGTAGAACCTAGGCTTTGTTTTTCTCAATATTGATGAATGTTTGGCTAATTCACTTGTGATACTCAACCAAAATAGTTCTCAGGAAAATAACTAACTGATTAGAATTGACAAGGAGTGAGAAGCAGAACATACACCTCTAATTTCTGTTAGCAAATTAATTTTTTCTGATTGCAGTAGTACTGTATGTAAACCCAAAATGGTAAGCCATGGACAATAGACTTAAAATAGAAGAATCAGCATTATTCTAATCTGGAATAGCTGGGATATCTTGATGCTGGTTTAAGAAGGAGCTTTTTGCCAAAGACATTTTCGCCTTCAATTGTGTGCTCTCTTAGAGCACCTGGTCTGCAGTATAGCAAAGAGAAACAAGACTGAAAAAATCAATATACAAAAGGTTAAAGTCAGTAAACCTATTCTTCCACCTGGAAAGTATCTTGGATATGTATGGCTTCATATTTAATTCCTTTCCTGACGGTGATTGGTAATTAGCAACATCCTATTCAGTTGATCACACAGAGAAGTGAGCATATAATTGTATTGGCCAGAAAAGATAAAAGGAATCCTTCTTGCAGCCTTTCTGGTTCATTCTCAGCTGGAAAAATGGTGTAAGAATTCCCTGTCATACAGCATTTCACAGTCCTGTTTTCACATGTCCTTGGAGAAAAAAATCCAGAACAAACAATTAAATTGCTGTGAAAAAATAAATTACAAAAAACCACCCCAAACAAATAAGCTAAAATTACCTGATGTCTTTTGATCTCATTAGGTTGAGGTTGAGTAGTTTGGGTCAATTCTTCTTTTATCAGCATGGTTCACAGGTTGCTACCAAACATGATTCAATACAGTGTATTTACAAATTCTCTCTCTCTGAAACAGAAAAGCAAAGAAAAGCTGTTAGAATGAGCTTATTCTTACTGCATGCACACCAGTCCCACTTCAGCAAAGAAAAGCCTTATTGTTTAACAGATTGAGACATACTAAAGCAAAATCAAGTGACTTGCTGTCTGTTGGACAAACTATTGACTGGAACATTATAATTTATGCTGATTTCAAAAGGCCAAATCTTACAAAATCTAAATGAAATTCTGCTACAGTGCATTCAAGTGTGATTGCAAGTAATAAGAGTTGGGGATAGAGGTTGTGCTACAGCTTAAAGCCTTAACTGTCTTGCAGCAATTATGAAAATCAAAAATTGACCACTCTTTTCAGCTTCTGCTTGACTCTCCAAACATGTGGGGAATGGAAGGGGGGATATTTCCCTTTCGGACTGTGGATTTTGAAGGAGAGAAACTGTGCAATAGAGTCTTTTCTCTAACAATAATTTACTTCATCAGATCACCACACTCCTTAATTAATGATTAAGGAGCCACAGCACCATTCACAGGACGAGGGTAATCCAAAGGGAACAAATGTGAGGAAAGGAAAGGAAGGGCAAAATTGATAGATTCAGATCAGGAAGATGCTGGATGACTATGGAGATTTGAGTTCTTTCGATCAGTTTGCTACATTCCTTCCACCTAAATTTTTATCTTGTTTCATGTAGGCATTGGTACCATCAGTCACCTGAGTCATTCTGCCCTAGAGGCTCCTCAGTGTGAAAGCAAAATCTGTGCAATGAGGCATCTGCAACCTGTTCCTTTTTCACAGGTGCTTCTGCTTAGCCCTGTTTATATGAAAGGAATGACAGAGCAGCCTGAGGAAACACCCCTTTGTCCTACAGCATGAGGACTTGTTCCTTACCTAGCTGAACAGAAGAGACCACAGAATGGACTTCGGTTTTGTCTACATACAAATACATAGATGTTATATGTATTTTCAAATTACACTCATATAGAAATTTATTTTATTATACTACATAATAATTTAAACATATAACATGTATTATATCCTTTTAATTATAGGCAATATTTACATAGATGTAATATAATTTTAAAATACCTAAATAATAAAAATATATCATGATACAAAATACTTTTTGTGTATTGAAACTCGGCTTCAGACACAGTTAATTCTGAACACAGGTCTGGAACTTGTAAGCTATTTCCAACATGCCATGGGCCAGAAATGGGATCAAAACAGCATTACTCCTGAAGGTTCCTGGTGTGAAATGGCCAGCTAAGTGCTTTTCAAGTTGCTCTGATAATATGCATTATTTTTATTTTCATTTATTTCTGACATTTGGGATATTTTGCAGAGGAATACTGAGTTGCAAAACAATGATGCATTTTATTAAAACCACTAAACCACAAAACTTTTAAAATTTACTGCTCTTAAAGAATATAATTTCTGAGAGGCCTAGAAATTACATAAAACTTTAGTTTCCTCCTCTGTCCATCAGTGAAAGTTGACTTTGGACATAGGTACACAAAAAAATAGTGATGGCATGGAACAAATTAGCATTTTTTCACTGGAAAAGTATTCGGCCAGGCCTGCATTCCTTTCAGTGGCCATGTAAGCCCTCAGCAGTTGAATGAAATAAGATTACAACATAGCAGTTAGAGTTGTGCTTACAGCATTTCTTGGCTTTTGAAGAGAAGTTGAACTTCAGCACCAAAAATAACAAACAAGTCAGGCCTCCAAAACACACACAGGTTGCTTAAAAAGTCTGAACTTTAAAAAGACCCCCACATCTGAAAATACTTTATTGCATTTTGTCATTTTAGTTTCACTGTACAATCATAAGAGACATAAATACAAAGTTTAAACCAGGGGCAGAAGAAAACACTCCAGAAGATGAGGTCTTAAAAAAACCCCTAAAACTACAAAACTTTTGTTAAAACATGAGAGGAGAAAGCACTACAGTACAAGCCTGAAAGATGTCATGTGTGAATGTATGAAATTCTTGAAGGTGTTGACTGGGAACAGTGCATTGCAATGGGAGCTGGGACAAGTGACAGAGTAGCAACAAAAAAAGGGACCGTGGAATGTATTGAGCTATGAGAAGAGAGTGCTCTGCATTCCTTTCTCTTTGCCTAATTTCACTCTTTTTAAAAAATAAATTAATGTTTACTCTTTCCCTGTTTCACCACCTCCCCTTCACGAAGGCTGTTCATTCCGAGCAAGGAAGGGGGATTCGTTATAATTAACCCACCATAATTAATAGATCAGGAAATGTGTGTTGCAATAACCTCCATCAAACACTAAGTACAAGTAATTTGCAACAACATTCCTTTACAATAGCATTTCCTATTGCAAGAAACACCATACTGGGTTATAAACAAGAGGACATCATACCTTCACCTCATGAAGGTACTGAGTTTGCCCTTGCAACACTTCTTTTTGTGTGAAACCATCTAAAGGCTGGATTGGGGGTGTGCAGCAAAACTGAGCTGAATCACATCCTCACAGGACTCTCCTAAACTCCACAGCCCTTCACACAGTGGTGCCCACCTGGGTCTGCCGGTGCTGGCTTCAGGTAAAGAGACCCCTTTTTGAGACCCCAAAGAGGGGTTTTGCAGACTGACTGCAGCCTGAGGATCCTTGGAGAGAGAATTCTTGCTCTGGAGTACTTGAAATGAGGGCCAAACACTGGAGATGAAACAATGTGGGCATCTCACTAGAGTGGCACAGGCACATTCCTAACAGAAGTTCAAGGTTATGACTATCAACAAAAAAGATTTGTTCCTGGCAATATTTTCACTACTGGTCTGGACTGAGCATAAAATAAATAAATAAATATATTCACAAAATTAACAACAGCAATAAACCCAACAGGACTGTACAAAACATCAGTGTGGGTCAGAAAGGATCATTGTTGACACTGACTCAGTGTGTCACAATTCAGTTTGGTTTTATAAACCAGAAAACCATGCTTACCAAGCCAGTAAATTTAAACCTTTAAAAAAACTTCTATCTCTTTTTTATCTTTTAAATCTGAAGAACATGATTGCTTGCTCTGAAATATAGTAATATAGTGTGTAATGTAATGCAATGTTTGATGTAACTAAAAATATTATTGCTTTAAAGAAAGCCTTCAGAAGATACACTGCATGTCTTTTCTTGAATTGATATTCCAAGGTATACAGGGAGTATCTAAAATGACAAACAATACCTCAGTTCATGAGATTTTTATGTGAACTTTTATCAGAGAAAGACCACAGAAGGAAAATTATTTGTTTTCGTTTGCCCTTAATAGATTGTTTTCTGAGTCCAGTTGCTGAAGTAGATTATTATATTTTGCTCTCCTTTCAAAAGCTGGGTTAAAACCTGCTTAGGTTCTGTGAGAGATGGGTTTTGCAATATTAGGTCAGCTGCAGCTAAGGTTCATAGATAAAATTTGTACAAAAAACCCACAAAGAATTCAATTAGAAAAGAGCAGAGGCCTTGTCTGAAGAACAGCAGGAGGCGACTGATCTCATAAGATAGGACATATTGTACTTGATACTAAAACTATTTAACAATTTCAATATATTAATTTTTCTTCAGTTGTTAGATGGACCCGCAGTCCTAGGCAAATCCAGAATTTATTATGCTGCTGTATACAAAGATAGAGAAAAATCCTCCTGTCCTCATCCCAAAGAACTTGCAACCGAAGTTCACGTCTTAATAGGATTAGCATATGAACAGATAGGTTCTACCTTATTATCTTTAAATGCATACTTTTGAATGTATAAAATATCTATTTGCACATACGCTTCTTTTATTTCCTATGTTTAATGTCCTTGTTCAAGGCCCATGGAAACCAATGGGAATGTAAATTATTACATTTATTTTCTTAGCCTTTGTGTCAAGCTAAAAGTAGGATACAGCTCTCTTGATTTCTGGTGACCACAACTTTGCCTTCTATATTTGAGCTACATGATTTGGTCACTGTTTTAAATAACAAAACAGTTCTCAGGCAATGGATGTAGGGCACCACTCATCTGATCAAATATCAGTGTCTGCTTTGGGATAGGATTAATCACTCTCTGGGCTCCACAGGCTGGGCAGATTGGGTGTCCATGAACTGTTAGGAACTAAGACATCCTTCCTGCAGAAACCTAAAGCTCTGTGTGCTGAAACCCACCTGAGGGTATTTAAGGAATCTAAGAACTGAACTGGTTGCCTCCCCTGTTATTCTATTATATATGCACAAAGTAACACAAACTGTCAATTATAAAACCTGTGTATTTGCATGGGCAAGGATTTCCCGAAAAGGTGAAGGACAGGGTGCTGCCATCTCCTATCAGCTCCCTCCCTTTCAAACTGTCAGTGCTGCTTGTTGCAAACCTCCAGCCTACAGAAGCACCAAACATTTCCCAGCTCTTCTTGCTGGAAAAATAAGCAGTGTTGCTCTGAAGCAGCTGAGGAATACATCATAATTTCCTGTTTCAGCTTCTTACCCAGCTTGGTGCATAGAAGCAGAATGGTGCATGCCCACCCCCTCTCTCATTTGGGATTGTTCATTTATGCAGGTGCACACACAGCCTCATGCTTACATGCCAGTGCACAAACCTGTTCATTTCCATCCTACCTAAGATCCTGTTCACTGAAGAAAGACAGAGATAAAGTTCCAAGTCTGTATTTATTCAGAATACAATTTTGCAAGAGTGGCGTGTGTAATTTGTCATGGGTGATGGGGTTGCAACATTGGGCATGAACCAGTCAACCTATAGAGACTTGGCTTGAAGGAATTCATGTACTGCTACACTGCTGGCTACAGAGGAACAGGCTGCAGGGATTTTGTGGCCATTTTTGTGGGAGGAGAGAGTGAAATATATAATTTCTAGGGCATTATATCTATCAAGGCTGAATCTTACAGATGTAGTCTTTGATATTCTGCTGGTAACTATTAGCTGTGCCAGGGTAACACAGAGATGAGTGTGCACCAAACACTTAAGCTGCACTGATACTTAATGGATTTTTTCACCTGTCTTTTTAAACCTACCATTACACTGCTTTTCATTGCTTATAAAGATGCATCTCCACAATCACCCTGAAAAAACCAGACTGTCTCAAACCCTACACACTCTTGAGATAGGTATGTGATGGCTCAAGCTGGAACTCCAGCTCTGGTTTTCAGCTGGAAGCCAGATATCATTTGTTGTGTCCACACAGTTAAATCCCAGGAAGCAAACACATTTCAAGCTAAGCTCATGACACTGCTTTCACCTTTGCTTTGCCGATTAAAAAAATTAGTGTTAGATCCTTAGCAAAACTGTAACACCAAATAAATATTATGTAAGGGCAATACATAAATAGGTTATAGAAGGGCAGGATAACATCATAAAGGGAAAGTATTTGTGACTCATTTTTTCTATTTCTTTTAGGAGTTTTCCTAATGTGCAGTGCACAATTGAAATAAATGGAAACTTCAAGAAATAATCTACATAAGGCAGAGCCCAAAAATGTAGAAGGTTATGCAAGGCTAACTGTAAAAATAAGCAGACAAGTCCTCTAAAATAATATTGCAACATTTTTTGGCTTCCATTTATTGGTTGCCATAGGATTCTTAGTCAGTGAGCAACCTCTAAACACAAGGCTGCCTCATACCATAGCTTGGCTTTTAAGAGAAGAAAAACATTAACATTGTTTAATGAACACACTTGTCTGGAGAAGTACTAGCAAATGCTAGGAACTCATTTTCCTGCTGCCTAAAACCAGAGATATTTGCAAGTGTTGAGTTTATGATGCTGTGCCCAGTTTGAATCTTCCTCTCTGACAACACACAAATCTCTCTCCCAAACCAAAAGCAACTTGTTTTTGAGGGAAGATGTTAGAGGAGAAAGTCCAAGAGCAAACAGGTTAAAGTGCCATGTACACATCAGAAAGGGTCACAAGGCACTTTTAATGAGCTATTTGAGTTACACCAGCTGCTTCTGGGGCCAGAGAGGACATCCACTGGTGGACACTAAAGGGAAGAAATGGAAAATGCTTTTCTGAAGCATTTAATTTCTTTACTGAAAAGGTAGTTAAGTCTGCTCCATGTAGCACATCTGACATGGAGGGGTAACAAGAGGAAAATAAAAGTGACATGCTATAAAAAGTAAATAAATGCATTTGTTCTTGATCTTTTATCCAGTTTCCCAGTATATCTTGATGTATCAACTTTCATCATTACTATTTTTTATGATGCTGATTTATGCTTTCTCTGCATTTGGGTTTATTTCTGTATTTTGTCTGGTGACTGCTAGATGTAGAAGGCCTAAAGCAGCCACATGTGTCCATGGCTGAGCACTTACTCACGTGTTATATAAGAGTCAGGCTCCTTTGGCATGAAACCCTCCTGGGCCAACAACATTTGCAAGCTTGTTTCACAGGTGACCATTTCCAAAGAGGGAAGAGCATTTTCCCACATAAATTACACATGTATTTACATTTTTGTTAAATACCCAAGGGCTGATACCTAGGAAACTCTCAAGCTAATGAGAGAATCCTGTTCTGAGGTTTAGGTTTATAAAAGTTAAAGTCTTCTGGACCACCCTACATAGATGTCCATATAGATGTTTCCACTCACTGCCATTTGAGATGCTTGAGGGCACCCCACCACATCTCCATCTGCCTCTTCACAAGAGGTCCTTCTTCCATAGCCTCTGTCTCTCGCCTGCAAGTCTTGTGTGGATGTCTTGGATACCTGGTGTATCTCAAAGGGAAAAAGACTTTTCTCTGTATGCAAATAAATTGGGCTCTGGCAAGCAGGGAGGATTATTCCCATTTAGCTTGAGACATCTATGCCTGAGCTAGTCATGCTGAGCTCCTTTCATAGTCAGCAGAGAGAAATATAGTTGTCAACATTTAGCTGGACAAATCCTACCCCCAAATTCCACTTGTGTAAGCCCATTACTTGCAGCTTCAATAGCATTAGATAGTCTGAATCTTGTCTTTGTCCTCCCTGTTACATGTAAAGCTGGCAGTGGGTTTCTCTGCCCCTCTGCAAGGAACTTGATTTAAGAGCTGAGCAGAACAAAGCTTGCGCTTGACTATACTGACTTCAGAAGTACGGTCAATCTCCCCTGCTGTGCTCTGACAAGGTAACCTTTTCTTGTGAAAACAACCTTGGAACAAGCTTTAAAACTGCCCTAAATATCAGAGTCTTTGGTCTAGTCCTGCAGCAGGAGCATGATGATGCCACCCCAGACAATGAAGCTTACAGCATATCTTCTAACCTCCTGAAAGGTCTTTCCCAGGTCTCCGGGGATTATATCTGTTATTGATTCAGCTGACTGGAACTCACAGTAAATTGATGGTGTCAAGAAGTTGCAAAGAAGTATAGAAAAATGTGGTTTAGACACTTCTTTCCACTTCTGTGAACAATTGGCATCCAACAGCTACAATGTTGGAAACATTACTTATGGATGGGAGCAGCAATATTCAGAGTCTCTTCATTCCACCTACGATTAGAAAAAAGATGAGAAGCCTTCTACCCTTTAGAAAAGTCCGATGTTTCTGAGATAGATAGCCTTTGGATATAATAAATAACACACACATTTCTCTCTTACTTCTATGGTGTGCTCACCCTGGTGGCCTCCAAGTGCACTCTAAGTGACCTGGCAGCATAAACCCCATGGTAGCAAGTGTCACTTGCAATTGCAGTTGTCCTAAATAAAAGCAAAGTGTATTGGCAGGGTGGAAAAAATCAGAAGATAAAACTGTTTAGACAGAATGACCACGGGATTTTCATTCTTGTTCTGTAATTTTAGAAAAGAGATTACCAAAAGTCTATGATTGCTTGCATAAAATATCCTGTATTTGTAATGGTTTTCATCTTCAAGATTTATTTATAGGCAAGGCTATCCAAAACCTAAAAACTTAATTCCCCAAAAATTACTAACTACAGAAAATGGTGATGATGCTGCTGAAAAAGATCTGTGGAAGAAGGAGTAGACCTTGTTATATCATGGCATTTTTCAAAATCAGTTGTACAATCCCAGTATGCTCAATGGGAAATATAAGTTACATTCCTCCCTCCCCAACCCCCCCCTCCCTGCCCCCTTTGCTCAAATAGCAAATAAGTAGACCTCAAAATACCACTTGGCCCTTGACAGGTTGGTGTGAGTATTATTCTGGAACAGCTCAGCAATGTTTCTACTACACAAGGGGCAAAGGGCATTATCTTCTCTACCTTTACCTATGCAAAAAGACCACTTAAAAGGGGAAAAAAAAAAGAGGAAGGGCACAATCACTCTGCATCTCATGTGCTCTGAGGACATAAATGCAACCTTGACCTTCTCCTGGCTTTCTACACAAAGCTAAATTTATCCAGGAAAAGTTTCATCCTGCAGTAAAATGTGAGTTATTCTCCTGGCCTGATCAATCAGCAGGGATGAAATCAGGTGATGTTGACTACTCCAGTTTTATCAGCCGCAGACAACAGCAAAATGTCACTGGATTTTTCTGAATCATGCATTTCATGTTGCTGATGTTCCTTTTTTAAATTAAAGACAGCACATTGCAAACTTTCTGACAAATCTCACTGCTGTCCTGAGGTTACATGAGATCACTGGTTATTCCTGTTAGCAGCTCCTCAGACAGGGCAAAGACTCGGTAATATACGCAATACCAAGAAAATGAATTTGTCAACATTTCTCGTCAAATTGAATAGAAAAAAAAGGAAGAAAAAAAGATTTTTTTTCTCTGCCATAAATTCTCTGTTGCAATCAGGCTATTGCTCTTCCAAGATATGTTCCTTTGACTGAATTAGAGAGCTTTTAAAAAGTAACAACTGGTAAAATATGCATGTACTTACTCGTCTTGAGCATCTTGATTTGATTGGCCTTGATTTGAGCTACCAAGGAGAGTAGGCATGTTATGTAATTTTTGAAGCAACGTTTATTCTAATAAAAAGTTTGTATGCAGTAAAGTCCTTTTACCCTAATGCTGCTGGAGCCCTGTCAGAAACTCAGTACCCAGAAGAGCCACAATTTTTACCCACAGATACACACCATCTTACAGCAGCTCTAAAGGCTGTTTGCATGGATCAGACATGTTTTTGCTAATGTGAAAACTAAAATCAGTAATTACAAACACTTAGAAATTACCAATAATCTTCTGTTGTGATGATTACACATAGGAGGAAGAAGAAATCAACACAATAAGAAGCAATAAAATGCCCATTGATGACCAGTTAGCCTCTCCTCTTCTAGCAGGCTGATACTGAGCTTTTAAAATTAAACCACAAATCCATGGAATTTGACATCTTTTTCAACCTATGATATCCTAATTCTGACTAATTCTAATTCTCTCTAAATTTTTTCCTTTTTTCCAGGGACTGAATTAGACCAAATTTTAACCATACACTGTTATGAGAGAAACATCAACCTCATTTGGAATTAAAAAAAGAATCAAGTCTCAGCATGAGTAGAAATCAGACAGCCAGCTCTGCCCCATACCTTGAAGAATTTGGCTTGATCCATAGAGCACACTATCGCTAGATGTCCTCTTGGTCTGTTCAGCCTGGAGGAGACTGAGGGAGGCCTCATTGCAGTTACAGCTTCCTCATGAGGGGAAGAGGAGGGGCAGGCACTGATCGCTCCTCTCTGGTGACCAGGGACAGGAGCTGAGGGAATGGTCTAAAGTTGTGTCAGGGAGGTTTAGGTTGGATATCAGGAAAAGGTTCTTCTCCCAGGGGGTGGATGGGCACTGGAACAGGCTCCCCAGGGAAGTGGTTGTAGCACCAAGCCTGACAGAGCTCAAGTAGTGTTAGGACAATGCTCTCAGGCACAGGGTGTGACTCTTGGGGACAGTGCTGTGCAGGGCCAGGAGCTGGACTCTATGATCCTTGTGGGTCCCTTCCAATGCAGCACATTCTGTGGTTTGCGGTTACGGGTGGAAGTCTCTGTTTATAAGGGTACGCTTGATCACAGCTGGAGGAAGATACTTACTTTCTGTTGCTTTACTCCACATCTTCAGCACATCCCAGCAGACGGGGGAAACAGAGGCAGCATGGCTTGGTCTCCCATGGCAGCAGCTGGTGCTGTCTGTGGGTTCTGCAGGGTCAGCAGATGAAGCAACTGTCAGGGAAATGGGCAGGGGCTGCAGGCAGGGCAGCAGCCAGAGCCAGCAGCCTCCCACCAGCCAGCCAGCAGCAATTCTCTGCTGACCAATGGCCCACACTTAAGTGAGCAGGCAGAAGAGGAGTGCTTATACTCTGTATAAGCACCCTGCATGACTCTGTGTCATAGCATCCCTTCTTATTTTGTCACTTTGATGGGCTTTGAGAATGCCAGCAGTTCAGACCTGGACTCTCCTGCAAGGAGGGGCTGCCCAATACCCATCTGCAATAAATTGTGTGCTCAACACTGATGCATGGAGATTTAGAAGGAAAAAAGTCCTGCCCAATGGTAGCACCACAGATTTTTACAGGAGCCTTATCAACATGTTTCAGTCTTTCCAGGACTGACTCTGATGTCAGGGCGAGCGGGAAGCATGGACAAACAGTTTCCTTCTTTGTGTGCTGCTTTCTCAGTACACGTTTTGCCAGCCTAATCAGATGGAGATAAACACCTTGCAATAGACTGTGCCACTAACGTCAGCTTTTTGTGTGCTTGGAATGATGTCAGCAGCAGCTTTGCAATGCTTTAACCTCCTGAGCAGAAATAAGCACAGCAGCAACTAACCTATTACTTTCCACAAGCAGCCACACCAAGGTTATTTCCTTTTACCCTGCTGGCTACAGATGCTGGGTGAAGGAGGCAGGAGAATCAGAACAATGGGATCCACTCCTGTACTGAACCAGTTTTTGAGAGGAGTCTAAACAAATTTAAATTGAGTAATATAAAGAATAAATGGCACCTCTCAGCATAGAAGCCAGGCCTATCTAGGCCCTTAAGAAACATTCCACTCAGTTATATCAGCGCAAATAATATCAAATTAATTTCTCAGAATTTACACTACCATAACTGTAAATGTATTTTTCCACACACTTGCATATACTCATTGATATACATAAAACTTTACAAGTCAAATAAGGCCTAGAGTTTCAAACTTGTGTAGAGGCCTCTGGCGAGGCATCTCTAGAGGATCAAAATTTCACTCTAATAGCCTACATTTGCTTAATTCAGATGTCAAAAAAAGCCAAAATGGAGGCACAGAAACTGGTATCAAGAACGTAACTGTCAAAAAGATTGAGAAAAGCTAAAGTCAGTGGCAGAACTGGCTTGATTTAAAGGTTTTTTTGGTTTCTTCTTTGGGTTTTCTTTTAAAATTTTCCTCAGCAGTTTCTCCTGTTCCAGGGGAATTACACCATATTACAGGTCATTTATACTCCACTTTTCTTACACTTTGATTTCAATTTGTCTCATAGTGTTACCAATTTTCAACATTTGCTTCTACTGAAAGAATAGGAAAGTTACAAGCTAGTTAAGTTGTTAGCTAGACTGTCACTTATTAAATTAGCAAGTTTTTCATAGAAATCCTAGCCAAAAGTTTAAGAATAAAGAACTGATTATTACTAATTCTTTTGGTATTCATTATGCTATTAGTCACAGAGCTCACTTGTACATTTCCAAATTTCAACACAATCATTTCAGGATGAAGAGTATTATTTTTTTCCCTTCTTAATAATTTTTCCTTGGCATCACATTTCATCCCCTTCCTCTCCAATTGCCAGGAAAGCAGAGATTGGGATTCAAGAGTCTTGAGTTGGGCTTTTTTAGTCTATTTTTTCTTTCCAGAAACACAAATTTACCAAGGTTATTTCATCTACAAGAGAATGCCTTTTTAATTGACTTGTTTATCTCCATAACACATGCACACCTCAGCAAGGCTAAGGGATCAGGTTATATGACATCATGGTGCCAAAGGAATAATTGTCACTTGTTTGTGCAGTCTTGAAGAAAAGCCTGTAGCTTGAAATCACACACAGTGCTGCACCCACAGAATATATTTTGTAGTTAAAAAAAAAACCACCCAAAACTTTTTTTCAGTTGGGAGGGGTAGGGGAGGAGGGGCTGGAGGGCTTCCAAAGCCTGCCGCGGGGTCATATGCTGTGAAGCATGTTTGTTTGTAGACATGGCTTTTCACCCTGCACAGTTGTGAGATGTTCATCCTTTTCCCCAGGACTGAGAGGCAGCTAAGACTATCTGACAATCTGCTCAGCAAAATCCTGAATCCCACTGCAGTTGCTACTCAAATTGAGGGTTGAGCAGCACTAAGAAAGCTGTCTCAAGTGTTTCTGCAGCAAGCAGTGCTCTACCTGTGTACTCAACTAGCAGTGCCCATGAAGCAGAAATAATAAAAAAAAAAAGAGCCAGGAATCAGAATCACAAATCCCCCTCTTAGGTTTAGCTTTAGGAACAAGGAAGCTTCGAAAACAAGACACCCCTTCAGCATTTTACAAAACTGACTTCAGCTGCCAAAGGATTCCTCTACAGCAAAACTAAGAAAGCTTTATCCTCAAATAAAAAATTCACTGCAAACGAGCAATCATTAGTCAGCTGCATTTTCCATATAATTACTGGCAGTGAAAAAGCAAGTGTGCAGGTTGCTGAAAAATAAGGTCTAACTACTTCCACCCAAACAGAACAGAAGCTGTTCACATAAGTTTTAGTGGGGGAGAGGGAAATCCTCAGTGCTCTCCTTTCTACGACTGACTACAATCTGCTTTTATTCTATAAAGCACATTTATTGTGGGAGTTTGATTTGAAAGAATTTCAAGTAATTTAAACTTTGGCTGCAGGCATACAGATCATTTAGAAACTGATCTTCAAGTGTTTCTACATGTTAATAACATTTCTGGTTGGTGCTATAATCAACAGTTTTAACTCTCAACCTACCAACTCAAACACATGCCAGGAATTACCTAGGATGAAATCATGTAGTTCAAAGTTAGCCAGGCTGACAGCAAACCCTGTGCTAGCAGTTTTGGAGCAATAATCTTTATTCTGCAATGAGTAGTCTTGGGGCTGGGGGGTTTCTTTAAGGGTGACTGTCAGCCATCTATAGCTTTTTCAAACTACAGAGGTGCTGAGAACAGCCTGCACAGTGGTTCAAATCAAAGCCTAGCTCAAACTGTCTTTTTTTAGTAGACCAGAATTCATCTGTCCTGCCTCACCTTCACAAAGCACCTTATCACCCCACATGCTCTTATATATGATGTCACTACCCGCATCTGTTAATTATGAAGGCGAATGACAGAAACAGAATCTGGTCTTAAATAAAAGACATGAAATCAGGAGGTGCTAATTCAGATCCATCCTGTCTGGAATTGAGGTGCAAATGCAAGATGTACATTGCCCTGGGATTTTGGAAAGTGCAAATACCAGCTCACTCCATTTCGGTATCTCTCTTTATCAGCCAAAGAGCCTCCCATCACCCAAGTTCTCACCACATTTCAATCCCTTCTTGAAAAAGGTAAATGGGCTTGGTAAGAGGCAGGGACAAGCCAAAAGAAAAGAAAATAAAAGCCAGCTTTATTCATAGAAAATGGTAAAATTTTTGATGAAAAGACTTACAGTGTTACCTTGTAAATAAATATAAGTGCTAAGTTTTTTCAGCTCATGGGACTGGCAAGAGCTTGTCAGCAGCACAAAAAACACCAGCTGAATGATCCTAATGGAGCAAACTCCTGCAGCACCTCAGACATTCAGTAAGAATACTGTTCACCACTGAAGTTTAGTTAAATATGCACAATTTTATTTATTGAAGAGATTAGGACAAAAACATTAAACCAAATACATGACAAAGCACCAGAGGCAGTAAAACCCCACCATGCACATCACCAATCTTTCCTCCTATAAGGTACTTATAAAATAAAAAAAAGTCCTTCTTGACACAGCACCATCTTCAGAGTGTAAAAACATTACTCCTTTATATTCTTAGTTACCAAAATAGAACCAAGGCAGGTCAGCTGCAGCTAGCTTTGTCTCTTGATAAAGAACTGTGAAACATCCTCTTGAGAGTGGGACCATAACTTTCCTGCGAGGCAGGCAAATAGCATCCATACGTCAAATGCCAAGTAGCTGTACGCACATGCCACATACTATAATTAAGCACAAATTCAAGTAACATTTACATACTACAGAGTCCACATGTACCTACCCAAAAAACATGACCACTTCACAAAACGCATACAGGCAGTAATATCAGAACAACTGAGGTACTGGAAACACAAATATTTATGCCAAGAGATTTCAATATCATACAGCAATATAAAAGCAGTAATAAAAACATTTGCCAGTCTAAATCAAATAAAGCTATCTAGAAAAAAAAAAAAGAAGCTAAATAAAAAGTTATTTAGGGACAGAAATACCTGAACAGAAAAGAAGTGTGTTAACTACAGCATGTAACATGTCATCCCAAGTCAACCCGTAATTGAAGTACTGGCTTAATACATCACTACTGTGACATTTTCTTCAATAAATAGAATAAGTCTTGACAATACAAAAGGTGCATATTACTGTGTATGTTTCAAGAGGAATATCTGTAATATAAATGTTCAGCTTATTAATACCCTCTTATTTCTTAGTCTGGACATAAACAAAAATCAAAACCAAACAATTCTTTTCCCAAGTTTAAATGAATTCAAAGAAAAAACCCACAATACTCTTCCTCAATAATAAAGAGCCCTCTATTTACACATGGGCCAGTCAGTAAAGAAGAGATTGGTTCTCAGATGAAGACACCGTAAAGGGCTTTCTGCCCTCTCTAGTCATATACGTGCAGCATGGCAGATATGGAAGCCAGTATCTCATATCTTTTAAAAAAAAAATTATACAGTTTTCTTCTTTTTTTTTCCCCTATTATAGCAGTAATGCATCTGGAAGTTCGAGTTATAATAGCTTCCTGCAACAAACCATTTGACACAAAACAGAACAGCCTGTTAAATGACAGTTACTTCCCCTTAAGGGAACAAAGCATTAAAATGTCATTTCCTGACAAGAATATTAAGTAGTTTATTTAGAAGAAATGATTTGAAAATAGCTATCAAGAGACATGAACTGAAATTTTGCTTGTTTTTAGCACCCACTTTTCATGTCCATCTTTGTGCACCTAATTTTTTTCTTCTATTAATCCCATTAATTATTAGACATCTGATTAAAAAAGTTAGCCAATTGTATTTTCCCTGAATAATGGCTGAAGTTAAATATCTAACAGTGCGATGCCAAGATGTGAGCTGAGGCAAAAGTTTCTATTTGTTGTGAGTTACCACTGTTTTTAATGGAACAGAAACAGGAGTGATACAGCTGCACCAGAATTGGCATGTGCAGTCTCCTTGGCTCCAAAAAGGTGAGAAGCTACAATTGCTCCATGCTGCCTTTTCTCCTCCAAATCAATCTAACCTGATAGCAAGCTCCCCCCGCCCCCCCAATCTGTCCCCATGCTACATTTGTTATATTAGCTCCTTGTGGAGGTTCCTTCTCAATCCGAGGACCTCTGAGTGTCTTTTGCTACCAAGCTAGGCTGATGCAGGATGTGATTGAACGCGGTCAGGAAGGGCTCCTTCATGTGTCCATCTCCAGGTTGTGTACCTTCTGAACACCAGTCTTTGTGCTCAGTTAAAGAATGGGTCCAAGTCTTCTTCCATGTTGACATCAGGCACCAGCTGATCTGATACTTCCTTAGCACCATATCCTGAATTCGATACATTAAAATCTGTAGAAAACCATGGATGGTCCAGAATTTCCTGTGAAGTCAGCCTTTCTGATGGCTCTCGACGCAGTATGCTACGTATGAGGCATTTTGCCTTAGGGGATAGAGTTTCTGGAATGTTAAACTGCCCACGACGGATCTTGCTGAAGAGGGAACTAGGCTCAATGTCATGGAAAGGATAGCGTCCAACTAGCATGGTATAAAGCATGACACCTAGACTCCATACGTCCGCTGCTTTGCCAGAGTAGCTGCCATTTGTGTTCAAGATCTCTGGACTCACATAGGCTGGGCATCCATGCTTATCAGAAAGAGAGTCATCATTTCCTCTTAAAATATAAGCATCTTCTAGGCTTTCCAATTTCACTCTAGTCCTGCAGGCAAAAAAAAAACAAAACAAAACACCACACTATCAAGGTAAGCAAACATCAAACACAAATTCTGGCCGTTGCAATTACATGGTTATAACAGTCATATTCTACAAAATTTGACGACTGCAGAAGTGAATCAATTTAAAATCCCACTTGCAGCAGATGTTACAGATAATTGATATTGTCTCTTCCATACTGGTTAGAGATATTAGAGACATACAGGGAATACTGCCACACAAACAGCTACAAGATTTCAAACACAGTTATGTGCAGCAAACTCATTAAAAAGTTTATCTCTTAAGAGAAAAGGAAGTGCCATATTCAGGCTTTTGGTTAATTTTACATAGACATGGTTTCCAAAAGGAGACATAAACCTCAAGACCTTTTCTGTGCTGGCTGCCCTCTAATGTACCCATGTAGGATTCATGCCCAAATACAAACCCAGCCCTAACTACACAAGGTTATTTTGACACCTTCACGCTGGCAAAGCTGCTTCATACACCTGTAATTCCACAAGCTTTAACAGTAATAAAATGGTCACTCTGACCCTAAATGATCCCTCTGACCAACTAAGATTTTCCTTTACCCTGGCAATTTTAAGAGAAATTAAGAACAAACACTTTCAACAGATTTCAGTCTTCCCAAATAAGACTTTTGGGCAAAGGGACATCAGGTGAGCTGAAGGCCAAGATTAACAGCAAGCTTATCTACCCAGGCAAGCCAGAGAAGCTCTTTGCACTGGAATAAACAGAGAAGCTGGCAAAGGAGTTGCAGAGATGACAGGGATGCCTTATCTGGATTGCAAACTCCTGCTGCCTGCAAAGCACTGCGAACTTGTCAATTGTGCTGCAGTAATTATCTCTGCAAGAGAATTTTCTTCCCTTATGGATATCACACAGGAGCAGAAAAAATGATGCAGAGCTGCTTGTCATAGCACTAGATGAACATAACCTTTCTTTCCTTTCAATTCTCACTGCTAGGGTCTGTATCCGTATTTAAAAATCTGTCCCTGTTGGAGGCATCCAAAGGATTACCAAGTAACCTTTAGACTATTTCCCAGCAAAGGATGGTTTTAAGAACAGAATCACTACAATGCAACAGGGCTTGTCCAGTGCCTTGGGATAGCAGAGTGACCTAGCAGTAGTGCAGACTTTCCTTTCAACAATTTGGGGTCATAACTCAACTATGGGTATTACTGCCCTCATCCCTCAACCCCACAGATCTATTACAATCACTCTCAGCCCTGTGTCATGGGCATGTTCCCATACCATAGACATTCACAGGCAGGGACTGAATTTTGTCCCAGAAAGCAGAACTTGCGTCTCTTGACTAAAGCACGTAATTTAACAGGCATTAAAATAGACAAGGAGAGCCTTGTTTCTTAAATGTTTACTGAAGACAACATTGCTTGAGCTTGAGTTGCAAAAGACATCTGGGCCAGCTTTGGCTTAGACTTAGTTCCAGGGCAGCTCAGCCCTATCTTCTTTGAACCAACAGAAGAGCATTTTACTCTGCGGAGTACTCCAGCGGCAACTGTGCCATAAACTTTCATGACACTTGGACCTTTTCAACAGCTACATACGTTTACTAGCAGAGGTGAAAGCCCCTCTGGCAACATGCCCCAGATGAGGAAGTCATAAATACAGAAGTCTGAATACCTGGCTCCCAAGCACAGTGTTTCAGGGCAGCTCCTTCTCTCCTGAAATATGCCAGTGTCTGCTCCTCCAGTTCGGAGCTGATGGGCTTTGCTCAACACACCTGCTTCCTCATTAACTCCCACTGCCAGCCTAACAGTACTTCTGGCCATGGACAACCCCGTCATTAGCACTCACACAATACTTTACAGCAGCAATGCCTCACACAGGAAGCAGGCTGCAAGGAGAAACTGAACTACAATTACCAAGACCACAGAAATTTCCCTCTATACACAAAGCAGAGGGTCCACAACAGGAGAGTGACTTGAGAAGGGTCCTTTCACAGTGCTCAGCTTTGACACATTCCCGCACCTGCACAGCATAGGGAGAGCAGCAAGGAGAAACGCCCAGAGGAAAAAAACATGCCAAAGAGGGCAGACAACAGAGAAGAGGAAATGAAAGGGAAGGCAGGGACATGAGTTGTGGTTCCATTTGCATGGCCCACCTCAGTTTTTCCATAGAAAAGCATGTGTAGCAATAAAACAGTGAGGCCAACTACTCAAACATGCATTAAGTCACTGAACTGCCAGACAGGAAAGCATCGACTCACTCCTGCTAACTAACAGAAGCAGAACACACACACACAGGGAGTGGGGCAGAGCAGGCTATTTATAAACAACTTCCAGGAGGGAATTCACCCCCCCACACACACATTCGCCTGCTACTCCAGTGTCAACAGCACAGGGAAATGTTGTTTACTTTCCCATCCTATTTTACATTTCTGGGAGTTGCCAAAGACTTTAGAAAAACAGTTCAATAAGTAGCTTTTATATTACATAAAATTATTGGAATTCCCTAATCTCTCATTTCCTACAATGGACACAGTACAAAACCACAGAGAGCAGACTGCAAGGTGTGTCAAAAATTTTTACTTTTTTCCAAGAGAAGAAATAATTTCTTGATAATAAAACAGAAGAAGCATACAAAAGCCCTATCCCCATATTGCTTTCTTTGCAAGGTGCTGCAGCCTCCACACGATACAGCGGGTTTTGTTTAAGCAAGCAAATGGAACAACAGCTGGCCCTTATCTGCCTGCTCCTCTGTAAGCTGTAGGCAAATGAAGAAAACACTCAAAATGGGTTTTTCATCTTGCTGAGCTGACAGGCTTTGAGGAAACAAAAGGTCCCAAATTAAACAAAAACACAACATCTAGTCCTCTTCCTCCTGGTCAGCCCCCAAACCCTCACAACCAGAAACACCCCTGTGTGCAAGGTGCAAGTGGTGAAATGGCTCCTCTGCAAGCAGGCAGTGCTCCCGCAGCACCGCGCACGCATTTCCCTGGCAGACTGCAGGGCCTGCATCCCCTGAGCACGCACTGCTGGCTGCATGGCCTCAGTACGGCTTTCTCCTCTCCCAGGTACACCCAGACACAACTCGGATGGTTCCCAGTCTCATTTGTAAAGCCCGGTGTCTTTGCAGTAGATGACAACAAAGGTTTTCCATCCGTAGAGCAAGGAGAGCACAGGAAGGGCTGTCTGACGTGACACAGCTGGCAACAGAAAGAGCTCACAGGGTGGTTCTGCCAGCACCCCTCACCACCAGCCAGGACTGGGGCTGGGCAGACCCACTGCAGCCCATTCTCAGTGACAGATGACTTCACCCACCTCTGCCTCGCAGACGGAACGCGGTCTGTGCAGTGCTAACACTGGGTACTGCGCAGATGTACACGGCAACTCTGTCTCCCCTTTTATCAGTCACTTCATGTCTTTTCAGGCAATCAAAAAGGAGCAGCCTGGCTCACGAGCTGTTATTTCCCAGTGCACAGCACCCCAGCTCTGTGAGAAACAGGTTCCAGCTCTGCTGGTCTTCCCTTCCTCTGCATTTCAAGCATTGCCTAAAAGAGCTCTGTTTTCTGCAAGAGAGTTTTTTGGGTTTGTTTTTTGGGTTTTTTTGGGAGGGGACAGCAGGCAGGGAGTATGGAGGGGGATGGGAAAAAGGGGAGTCAAGGTCTAAATACACAGAAATGCAGACACATACTGAATGAGAAGCAATCTCTCTCTCCCCCACTCTCTCAGAAAGCACTGAAATCAAATACCCAGGAAAAGGAATAGAAGCCAACAACAACAAACAGACCCTGAAAACTACAAGTCAATTCTGAGAATACAGAACCTCCACAGTAAAGGGCGGGGAGTGCATCCAACTGCAGAGTAACTAGACAACCTGAAATATGACATTTGTTAAGGCAAAACCAAACATGAAGATGTGAAATCACAATCAACTTTGAAGTGCCTCCCATCACAGAGAAGAAGAAGGACAAGCAAAAATAATTCTCTAAAAAACTCTCATTCTCTAAATGATTAACTCACATCAGTCAACTAAAGGATCCCCAAAAGTGAAAAAAGTTTTCCAAAAGCACCAGCATTTGAGCTCGACAAACAGTTGCAAAAAAATTAATCCCTAAAGTCCAAACGTAAGCTACTGCCAGAGCCGGATGAGAATCACTTTGTACACATACTGTAGGGCAACAAAGACTTTTGCCAACGCTTACGTAATCACAATACATAATTTCAAGTTTTAATGCAGACCCCAAATAAGCACTTGGAAAAAAGAGCATTATGAGTCTATCAGATCATTGATAAAACACTGCATTAGTTTAATGCATTAAAAAAAATACAGCCCTGAATCATGACTATTTAAAAAGGGGAAGCTATTCTGCCTATGAATGCTTTCCCATTACTGATGAATGAAACCACAGAAGTGCAATCAGAGGGCAGCAGCAGCACTCGGACGGGAAATGCGTCTTTGTCCCCATAGAAACAGTCAGGGAAACCCATGAAAAACAATACCACTCTGAGTTTCTTATCAATATGCCATTCATTACTTGACTGCATTCAGACTTTGCTCTTTAGTAATGTAACAAAACCTAATCAATTAAATGTCTTCCAGAAGATTCTTCAATGCAACCTCTCCCAAGTTAGCACTCACGTCTCCCTGCCTTTGTTGCACATCCTACACTTTTTTCCAACAGATCCACGTTACTCCTCCCTGCAGAGCTTTGGGACTACCAGCAAATTGCTATCCTGCCTTTTGACATTGAAGCCAGTGCTGTAAGAATGCAGCATTCACACTTACTCTCCAAAAGCAAACAATTTCCATACCAAAATCAGTGGAATCATTCAGAGGGCTCTAAACTCCTAAGGCAAGAGAAAAAAAAAACTAGAACATTTAAAGCAGAGGCAACAACTGATAGTCTGAGTGCTTCAGAGGAAAGCATCTTCACTGCAGTGACTAGTAAAGGAGCATGCACCCGAAACAATGAAAGCAATTGCCTCTAGCCTGTCCCCAAAGCCATCTGTATGAGAAATAATACCTGAACAACAGTTCAGCCACCCTTCCCATTTTGGGAACACTAACTGCAGACCAGACCCACAATTTTTGCACAGCAACACTCCCCATATGACAGCCAAATAAGCTGCTTTGGAAAGAGACTGAAGGAGCCATCCTGCTATGGACACTCCAAATACACCATCCAACTGTTACTTAGGCTGGGTCAAATTAGAAGATCCAGATTTACAGATTCTATGCAGCAGACTCTAGAGATCAGGCAACAACCAGCATTGCAATCTAAATTGCCATTTTATTAATACAACTACAGGTAAATATAAAATGGCAATTTCTAAAGGTGCTTCACAATATTCCTCCAACAGTGAAAACTGAAAGCACCCAAGCAATGTTATCTCATATTTCAATATTACTCTGACTGAGGCCAGAAAAGCCTTTCCCTAGGTAGAGGCACTCAAGCCACTGACTGCCCAGTAGACCAGGGATTGCTCCTATGTGGCCAATAATTTACAGGTCATTTAATCGAGGTCAGTTGCTCACACCCCATCATAAAGATGAGAAGAGCATGCACGCAATTAGTCACAAGGAGGCAAAAAAAAAATAAAAGGGAAGCTTGACATTGGAAGCAGTTATCTTTTGCTAATTGATTTTTTTTAAACTAAGGGAATCTCTCCTAAATAATGCAGAAGTAGGCTGCCGTCAGGGAGTCAATGAGACAAGGTAACAAAATCCTGGGCAGATGATTTGCAGCTTGGTGCAAAGACTCATTCTGAACTCACAGCTACCTTGTGAGGGGCAGAAAGGCACACAGGAGCAGGGGGGAAATGTTATGCCATCAATTTAAATCCTGCTCCTTTCACCAACAGATCCCTTTCCAGCTTGTAACAGCACAGAGCATGGGAGTTCACCACACAACATCCTACACAACTTCGGGGAAGAAAAAAACAAACTCTGCACAAAGGCTGTTACACAAACAGTCTCTTGCATAATGAAACAGGCTCAAGGATATGTTTCAAAAGACAACTGGGACTTGCAGGCAGCACAGGTTTACAGGATGAACCTTGTTCCTAAGGGAAGATTCCCTCACTGGTACTTCCGCACAATAAGGAAGCCTCTAAAAATTACTTCTTCCCCACCCTTCCTCCACAGAAATGCTAACAGCACAGTCAGCCCAGCCTGCACTCCCTCCTGACGTGCAGTACCCAGCAACTTACAGCTTTTAATTTGTTTCAAGCTGATTTGGGTTTTTTTCCTATAGAATTCCTCTTAAAAATGCTCTGACTCACCTCCAGGAAGGGCTGGTGCCCTAAAGACCTCAGCTTTACAACACTCAAATAGGATTGCTGGAAACAGCCTGTCCTGTACACCATGTGCTTCGTGTCTTCTGTGCCCTTATTGCCTAAGCACAAAACATGTTCCCCAGAGAACAGGTAGGTAGTGATGCATGTGTTGGGGTGCAGGCTGTGAAATCCAGTGCAGACCCTTCCACAGAGGAGCTCGGTTACAATACCCTGAGCAATCTACTTTTTGATAAGAATCTGGCTCAGGGCAGCTACTTCACCACCTCACTTTTATCTCCTTAGATCATATTGATGATCAGAGTTTTAACAGGCTGTGCTGTCAATCATATGCTGTGTTCCCCATCTTTTCTAGGTCTTTTCATGCAATACATGATGAAGCTCCACAGGGAAAGGAGACCACAATTTTATTTTGTTAACATAACTGCATGTTGTGAAAACAGCCCTGCACTTTCTGAGCCTACGATGGGTGCTCAGCATCTCTAAGGCAGAGCCACGCCATTATTTCACAACCTTACTGAAAACCTTTTGCTTAGATGTCTGCAATACTGTCTCCAAACGATACACATTGACCTAAAAAGCAGGTGTTTAAGACTAAATATGCCCCAGGTTGGCTCCTGTTTACAATCTCCACCCTTCCTCTCCCCCCCAAGCCTGAAGTAATCTCCCAGTGTGATAATAAGGACAATTAGAAGAGAAGGCAGCAGAATTTCCCTTTGACAATCCACTGCAGCTGTGGCTAGCTGGGCTCTTGCCTCCCTTCCTCACTCCCAGCACAGACATCCACAGACACTACCCTCAGTCTCCACTCATAAGCCAACATGGACCATTTTGCAGCAAGTCTATGGATGGAGGTTTTCAAGTCTTCGAAAGGACCAGCTGTTGAACGCAATTTGACATGTCCCAAGACACATCTACTTCCAGGGACTACAAAGAACCTTTCATCAGAGAGATCAATCTCATGATGGGCATCTCAGCAGAGGCACCACTGGCATGATAGCTAACACATACTACAGCATCCTGCCTGAACAGGGAGAGTGAAGACAAGGCCCTACTATGACAGTCCAGGGATAACACCTCCTGCAAACCCCAGCACTGGGTACAACAGCAAAGGCTCCTGGCACTCACGGTCCCAAATGAAGGGCCTTGAGCTGACTCAAGGTCCATTTGAGTATCCATCCTCATCCCAGGGCCAGCCAGCAGCCAATCTTCCCTGGCTTTTGCTTTAATTTATAACCTTAGGTCCAACAATTAACCTCTATGACTACCTATGACCTCAGGGGGAGATTTACGCACTTCACAAGGCGGGTGCGGTGTTCACCATCTGCAGACTCTTAGCCTCTTTCCCCTCACTGGGAAGGACACCACACACCCAACAAATTCAATGCTGCTCCCAGAACATGGTGAGAGAACAGAGACTTAGTAACCAAACCACATAAAGGCAAAGGGGGGCACAAACCCTCATGCGGAAAACAGTTGTGCAACCACTTGATTCATCTTCTACCCTAAGCCTGACAGCAGAGATTTGCTGCCCATGAAGAAATTCACCTTCCTCCCATACTCTAAGAATAATAATTTCTAGTTTGAAATTTGACCTGTGATTCTCCACTATTGAAGAAATTGTGTTTTTTGGTCCTGAGGCCCCATTCTGGGTAGTGTAAAGTGCTTAAGTGACAAAACAGATGAAGACTGCTCTTATTTCTAAATCTTTGGGTACTTTAAGAGCATTCCCATTTTGTTTGATTTTCTTCCACTTTAGGACTCTCTTTCTAGGACTTAGGAAAAGCATTAACTTGCATGTTCTCTATGGAATTGTAAGGGTAACAGTTCTAACACACTGATGAAGAAGATGCTGACCACATTATAATTTGACAAATGCTGGGGAGAAAATTTACTACCAACTATAAAAAAAATGAAAGGTCTACATGCAAAAAGGTTGGTATATGCATCTGTATTTTTTTGTGAGATCAGGTTTGTATCATGAGGATTGCAAACAACATAACTAGGTCAT
The DNA here is from genome assembly GCA_013398015.1 of Oreocharis arfaki. NCBI lineage: Eukaryota > Metazoa > Chordata > Aves > Passeriformes > Paramythiidae > Oreocharis > Oreocharis arfaki. Next base: position 122,154 of record VZRR01011088.1, read on the forward strand.
GTTAAAGCATCATCCACTCAAAGCTGAGAAATTATGGAGGAAAAAAAAATTCTAAGAGCACCAAGTAAATATATTATGCTAACACAGGCTTTCTAAATTAGCGTATTGTACTGGCTGCATTCCCCTGGCACAGAGCAAGGAGTGTCAAATCCTATTTATTTTTATTGAATCCCACCTGCCTCATATTTACGCAAAGAATACAGGAAAATTACAATATCTAAATACCAAAATTATTTTAATTTTCCCTTCAACAAGTATGATGAATGTACAAGGTCTTTAAGCTTCAAATATTACGACAGCTAATATTTTAATATAATTAAAGGCTTAAAAACACACTAAAGAAATTAATAATTCCCTGACAGCAAAAATGTTCTTGTACTAAGCAAACCATTGAAAAAACCAACACAGAAATGCTTCATTTAATTCTGAGATCTTTCAGATGGCTCTTTCTCAAAGCATCTGCTATTTATCAGACTGATGAACTGCCTTATTAGCTATATACTGTGCATAGCACTATTTTTAGCACAACCCAAAAAAACCTGCCTGTTCTGCAACATCATTATGGGACACCAGCTAGGAGAAGGGCACAGTTGCTCTGCCCAAGGGCCTACTATGAGGACAGGCTGTACAGGAAAAACAGTAAATACCATGCCATGAACACAGAAAAAATACTCAAAAGCAAGAGCCTCACAACATGAACACCGACCTGGCTTAATACCCAGGACGAAAAATATTTAATAACATGGATGAAAGCAGAAAACATATAAGACCACGTATTTTATTGTAGGTCATCCACTGTTTCAGATTTGAGTTTCATTCTGAAGTGTAAGGACACAGTTTTTGAAGTATTCTAGTATCTCAGAGGTACTATAGAAAGTCTGTTGAGACTCAGCATGGCAAGTCAGTGCTGTTTTCCATACTTTCAGTGCTCTGGAAGCCACTGCGCTCATTTAATAGATGTGCTGCTGCTTCCTAACCCAGTCTTACAAAACATTTCCAGCCATGCTGTAATGTCTTAGAACTTCTGTTTCATCAGAATCGGCTGGAGGTTTATGGAGTTTAACTCTGAAATTTCAATACTACAAGACTGACTATTTCACCTACAGTGTACAAAGGGATCCACAGGCACACCTCCCCCTAAAAACCACAACTGCACTACCTTTTACACAAAACAAAAAACCCATGTTGCAACAGCACAAATCATTTTTATGGAATGCAATTTACGCTATCTTCAAACTTCCTGCAGTTCAGGATTTAAAGAAGCTATAAATTACCTTGAAACACAAATTGTTTCTGTTTGTTTCCACACTGGAATTCTGAGTTTCATTTTAAGTGCTGATGTACTTACACATACGCCATAGTGTAAGACATGATCACAGTCTGTCTTTGATTTAGCACATTAACAGAACACCTCTAGTACTATTAGGACCCCTACAAAATGCTCAGCGCTACCAGCCTACAACAATACTTTAATCCACCTTTTTACTTCCCAGCTCACTACAAACATCCCAAGGCACTGTGACTTGCAACATCCAAATAACACGTGTTTTTAGCAGGGACATCAGTTGATGCAAAGAGTACTCATGGTGCTGCTAGATCAGGAGCCTAAATCTTTGCAACTCCCAGCTGTAATTTAGGTAATGGGAAAAGGGTAGAAAAGAGTTTCAACACTGTATGCACCCACTTGCAAAATTTCAGGAGCTCTGTTTTCCTCTTGAACTACCAAGATCTCATTAGGATCAATGGAAGAAGATGCACTAAGAAATGCTTTAATTGATTTTCTTTTTTAAACAAATGGAACTGCTTCCATCTAACCTTCACATTCCCTCAGGCTCCTCCAGTCTGGCAGCTCTCAGCTAACAGCAGACAAGCATCTTACTGAAAAAAAAATATTAAAGCAGCAAGTTTTCCATTCATGTGTTGCCTGCATGCTAGATTTCCCATCTTTTCTTCTACCAAAATAAAAGCCATGAGAGTCTTCAAGAAGAGGAAGTTTCAAAGTGGTAGGTACTTAAAATGAATTGCAGAAAAACAGCCTTAAAAGAAATAGGAAAAGAACTAAGAAAGAGCTCCACTGAAGAGCAGGTGATGCACAGCAGCAGAGTTCACACACATTTCTCAAAACATCATTTTTATCTCTTCTCTCCCTCTTTGGTTCATTATGAGTATGAAAGAGCAAGGGATGGTGCAGCACCCATCTGCCAGGCACTGCTGCTGAATGCAGCTCGTCAAGGACTGCTCAGCACACAAGCATCCTCAGCAGGAGCCTCAGACGCACGGGAGCTCGGAGGGGTGCAAGCAGCACACAACACCTCTGTGAACTCAGGAGGACCAGGAAGATTCTTCAGTTCTAAACATAGCAGCAGATTGAAAGTGATGACTGATTACAGTATGATGATCAGAGGATGTGAAAAAAAGCAGTCACTGCTGTTTGGTTCTATTTCTATCTCACATTATTTCATCTCTGTTTATTTAACAGAGAAAGGATTACAATACCTTCCTACTTACAAACCAACATTACATCCAGAAGAAAACCGCATTATGATTATCTTAAAAATAACCAGCAAGTCCTATTTGACCTTTAAAGTGAATTATTGTATAATTAGAAGACAATGCTCAAAAGTGAGTAACAGTGTCATTTTGCAGACAACAGCTAAGTTAAAAACATTCATAAAAGCCAACACTGCTATTACAGTACACACCACTTTTCTTGGGTGGCTGAAGGATTTGGCCCTGTGCCTCCTGTGCTGCATTCAGTTCCTAGTAAGCGGCAGGGTAGGAGTTCAACAGCATTCAGCACAGGCCTACGTCTGCTCTCACTGCACTGCTCGGAGCTCACACTGCCTGGAGGAGCTTTTCCAAGTTCTGTTCTTCATGCAAAACCCCACAGGTTTACATACATCCTCAGGAAGAAAAATCCACTTTAACATTAGGATGTTATCAGCTACAACAGAAAACAATCCCTCTCTTAGCTATTTTGCACAAGTTTCCTTCTTATCTGCATCAGAGGTGCTACAATGGTGTTTAATTATTAAACGGAGTAAAAGTCGTGGATGTGCAGTTTATATCTACCTGCTCTGCATTTCCCTATTACTAGACATTATGCTAGTTTAATTTTAGGCTTTTTTATTTGAAAAGGATGAGGGGCAATTGGACATTGGGGCTGTGGTAGAAAAATAAGGAATAGCTATTTGCTTTGCGGGCAACTGTCTGAACTGAATTAAGAAGTGAAAATATGTCCTATTTTTCAGGCTGTAAATAGATTAAAAGGAGAAGCCTATTTTGCAAAACTCAGCTTGCAATAAAATTTAGGTAGAGAATATTTAAATGGGATAGATGATCATCTTTACGATGGTTTTATTTTAAAACCAGGAACTTCTCTTTCCTGAATGAATTGTGTATTCGTTTTTTCTAATTTTTGGATCAACAACTTCCTGAACCTGTAAAGAACTTCGAGAACTTGGCTGTTGCTTGCAATTCCCCCAAACAGAATCGATAGTCACTGGTTATTTTTAACAAAGCTCTCCAAAACATCCACTTTACTCTGCAGCAGTTTAACAGGTTTTCAGACAATTTTTAGGATTTAATTAAAAGGGCAAAACATCTCCCCATCCTCTACTAAGACAGGAAGAAGCACAAAGGCAGGCTCTGCTCCCACTTGGATGTTTGTTTTTTTAATGGTCATTTTCCAAGTTAATCACTCTGTGATTAAAAAGCCTGACATTATTCTGACAGTATTCATACCTTATGCGGAAGTTGCAAATAAATTCATCATTCAAGACAAGGAAGACTGGTAATACAAGGAAAGAGATAGGAAATTTCCACAGGTACAACAGTACAGCTATCGCTCCAAATCAGAAAGAGGGCTTTAACAATATACCCAGAGCATCCAGTGCTATTTCTTTCCCTGTCTTCTCATACTCCTTCCCCAAGGCATTTACACAGGAAGGTGTATAGGAAGGAGATATTATTTAAAACAAAAAAAAAAAAAAAAAAAGTTCCCCAGGAACCACAGCATCTGATACTACAAACAAGGACCCATGGAGCAAGGCAGTTTTAGTCTAAGTACAATTAGTGACTACATAAAACTCTTACAAGCAGCCTCCAGACCCTTCTGGCATAGAAAACAAAATGTCCTCAGAACAGTCCTACAGAAAACACTTGACTGCTCTTCCTCTTTATGCCTCCTCACTGGAATGAGCCATTTCAGTACCCAGTTTTCTTCAACATACTGGATCCTCTTTCCTCATTTAACACCAGCAGCCTTTTTGATAGCGCAGCTCTTACACCAGACACTCTTTCAGAGCTTTCCTGCAGCAGATGTCTCCCCACGAGAAATGAGAAAAGTGCTCTAGGTGGAGATGAAGAGGCCAAGCAGCAATGCAAACAGTGCTCTACACTTACTTTACTTCAAAACCTAAGCCAGAAGGTAAAATGGGACATCCACCCCACAATCAAGCTGCAGAGGAGTGTACTACAAACAAATGGTACAGTGACAACGAAGGGCACAACGTCCTGCAACTCCAGCTATCTGACCTCAGGCCCCCCCAGCCGTAAAGTGAGGGAGACTCTTACCTTTCTTCATCCTTGAAAATAAACTTTCGCAGCTTGAGATCTCGCAGTACCAGTCCACCATCATGGCAGTGTGCAACAGCGGAAGCTATTTGATAGAAGAGTTTGGCTGCCTCCTCTTCTTTAAGCTTCTTGCAGGTACGAACAAACGAATGCATGTCCCCATAGCTCCTTTCAAAGAACACATACGCTTTTGTCTCCCCAAGAATTATTTCAGTAATTTGGTTGATATTTTTATGCGCAGGCAGACAAAAACATGGTGCTAATAACTCCTGGTAGCAGCCAATATCAAACACCTGCAGGAACAACGACAGCAGGGTTAGTGACATGAAGGACAGTGAAGTCATGGTACATCTGATTCTGCTAACAAAACCATCTCTAAGCACAATTTATGTTGCTGCTGAAAGTTACACCGATGTAAACAGGATGTCACAAGCTCACAGCACTGAGGACAAGACAAAGCAGACTGTACAACCCCACACCAAAGACACACGTAACCTTAACAGGAAAGGCTAGTCCTCAAAACTGGTAGCAAGCATAGTTAGATTAGCTAACAGCTGATCAAATCTAGAATGTAATCTAAATTAAGATGTGAAGACTAGTGATGTATAAGGGCAGTACTCAGAAGGAAATGTGTTTATCTTCTATTTTCCATCCAAATAAACTCATAAAAAAATAGAGCCAGTAGCTTTGTATTGAGAGAAGCTGTCACGTTAAATCCACCCTGATACACATGCCTGACTCTTCTGATTTTATTAACCCAATAAAGCTTTAAAGATTTTCAGGCTTAAAATATCATCTATTGCTATTCCTATTTACTTCCTGCCTTTCTTTCATCTCTGAAGAACAGCAAAGTCACTTTCACTTTCCAAGTCTCAGTTCCACAATGGCTGTTTATAAGATCAGAAGGACAAGCCGGGAAATAGCTCTGCCTGTTGGAGCACAGACAAACACCCTTCAAAAGGCAAAGACAAAACCACCCTGAACTCTCTGCATTTCAATCAAGTGCTCCATTAAAAGCAAAGTGTCCCTTTACTACTAAGTATGTTATCACTGATCTTATGAATGAGCTGTAAGAACTAAAAAAGCTGCTGGGAAACCCAAATATAAAAAGTTACTATAATCTAGTGATGACGAATGAATCAGTATTTGAGTCAATTGAGAAAAGACCACATTACAAGAAAATGAAAGACTTCATTGAGAATAACAGAAGTCAGTGTGTGCTGAAAGAGACTATGAGCAAAGTATTGATAGGAGTGATTTTTATTTTTAATTATACCTGCTGCAGAGGACTACAAAGCAAGGATTAGCATTCCTACCAGCATAAAAATTTAATTAATATGTAAGTTATTCGCGGGTGTTTTGTTACTTTGGAAAAAAGAATTTAAGATAGTCATGTGTCCTTTGCATGAAATATAAAAATGAAGAACTAGTCTACTTCTCTAACCACTGTTTTAAACTTCAATTGTTTTTTTCCTTTCTGTATCCTAGCATTTGTGTTCCAAGAGTGGGTATTTGTATCCTCTCTGAGAAGCAAATCTCTCCCCGCTTTCTCTAAAGCTCTAAAATGCTTTAAAATTTGAGTGAGAAAGATATGGTTCAATCAAAATTTACCTGAGGCTTCAAACCTCACATCACTTAATGCTTCAGAGCACCATCCTAGTAAACTCCTTCCACAGAAAAGAACTCAAATCCCAAGAAACTGGGACACTCCCTCCTCATGCACCTCCTTCCCTCACCCCATACCTGTGCTGCCATACTCCAGCACAGGGAAAAACAACCTTAAAGGCAGACTGCCAAACAGACCCAGCACATTATACGGGGGGAGGATTAGCACCGAGGCGTTCTGGTGACATGGTGCGCCAGGGAAGCAGAACCAGGGCGGGGAGGGGGTGCTAAAATCCCTGGTGTGCAATTCATTCCAGAGGAGAATTCATTGACATTTGGATCTCAAAACTCGTAACTACTACATTGTAAGTGAACGACTCTTCTACAAGCAGCTGCTATAAAATAAAATTTAAGCAGGAATATTCATGTAGCTCAAACCCTCGTGAAAAAATGCCTTTCCAGAATTCTCTCCTAAACCAGATTATCACAATGTAAATTAGTTACATTTTGTGGTTCTCAGACTATGTTAAATAAGTAGTTCTGGATAGGTACCAGTGCTGTGCTTGAAATGGGGTAGATAGGAAGCACTATCATACTGCTACAGTCTCAAATACCTTCTATAAAGGGCTTCTTTGTATCCCAGCTTTTAAGATCCCTGGCCTCAATTCAGCAAATGTCCAATAAGCTGCAGTTTGATTTAGTTCTCGCTGGGAATTGGAAGTGAGAAGTTACCATTGTTTGGATGCCACAGAGCCTTGAAGCAAATAACGGCATCTGTACCATCGGTGGGTGCAGCCAAATGAATCTTGAGAATCATCAGTATGTGTCTGTTATCCAACCCAGCGTTTCTGCAAGCAATCTCGAAGAGCATCTTCGGTAAGATATCAGAGAGCAGGTCTCTTTGCCGGAAGGCTACTTGACAAATAGTTGTCATGATACTGCAGGCATTTTAAAGCGCACATTAAATTAAGCTGAATCCAGGACTGACAACTGCATACTTACAAACTAGCAATCCAGGCTAAGATCTTATTTTTGGAGCACAGCTAGTAGTGCCTCGCACATATGGAAAAACTGATACTATTCAAATGTCAGGATCAGCTCAAAAACATACAGCTTAAATGTAAGAGGGAAAAAAAAATAACAGCCCGGTCTTTGTGAGCTGCAGTTATACTGTTCATACTGTTATCAAAACAGTGCCTTAATCCTGCAAACCAAACAGGAAACAAAGAAGTGCATAGCCCCAGCTTCACCACTTGCTATGCAAGTTCACCTAGAATTTCATGCAGAGCAGCAGCTTTGTGGAATCTGTTTATTTCATGAAAAGATGCCAATGTCCTAGAGTGCAGCACTGTACTACTGCGTCGAGCTGGGCTTTCATTCTCGAAATTCTCATGTTCTGTTTCAGTTTAGTAACAAAGAATCCAGTTCAGCATGCAGTATTAGTTCTTTGCAAAGCCATGGGCCTTTTTTCCCCTAAATAATCACAAGAAGTCCTAGGCTGCCTTTATATCAGGTTTTATAACTCAATCAGCAAGCATATTTAAATTGCCCTCTGAACTCCAATCTTCACAAATAGCAAGGAGGAGCAATTATTTTCACTTCTCTGCTACAGCCTAGTCCATAACTTTTTATGAATCAAGTATGAGAAAGTAAGAAAGTCAGCAACACTGTTAGTAATCCCTGGAATACTAGTAAGCTATAATACGTCTACTTTTCCATCTAGAAATTTGCCAAATGGCATTATTCTGTGTTTTGCGAATAATACAAACACTGCAGCATGTGTTGCAAGGTTGCAATTTGCTAGGCAGTTATAAAAACTACTACTGGGTACAGTTTCAGTTTGCTGGACATAAGTCTGTCTCACTACAGACAATGAGAATCACAGTTTGGGAACAAAGGATAATATTCCCTCAGCTCAAAAAGAGAAAAACATCCCTCCACAGATGTGCACGCATGTGGATTTCTCTTTCCCACAGCTCACCTTTTAATAGTAGGAGCAAACTGGGAGGAAGCAGAGAAAAGCCGGCAGGCTACAAAGAGTGGGATAGCTATTTTGTCTGCACTTCTAGAAACCGTAGGTGTGCAGGTTTTATTCTTGCTCAGTTGGGCAATGGGGGAGGATGCTGTTTGCAAACAACCTCCACCGTGAGGGAGCTCAGGCTGATTAATTAGATGTGGTTCTTTTTTTTAAAATCACTTTTAAGACAAAGCTGATGGCAGTCTGCCCCCACCCCTCCCTTCTCCATCCTCTTCCGTCCCCAACGCACAGAATTTGGGGCAGTAAAAATCGAGGAAGCCAGCAGGTCCCAACACCTTAAAATTAGCTGGGGATTCCCTACTCCATTTTGAAAAGTGAGAGTGGGGAAGATGAGGCTTTCTCTTGGTCTGAACTCACGTTAAAACCTACTTCAAGAACGGCTCTTTCCAGAACAATATACCCCCGCCAATAGAAGGCAGACCTGGCTCGGGGCCACCGCTATAACGTGGCCATTGTCTGGAGAGAGGGAAAAGTTTCAGGATGCGCCTTTAATCATGTCTCCCTGCCTTTTGTTTCTCCACTGTCCAATAAATAAGGTACACGGCCGTGCTCGCCCTCCTGCAACACACGGGAAACCCAGGCGCGACAGGGGAGAACCCGGGGGTGGGGGGAAGAACAAGGAGAGGCATTACCTTGCAAACCAGCTCCTCGCCGCTGTGCAGATGTACGGCTCGGAAAACGTGGTCTCCCTCGAGAGGCTCCAACAATAAGTATTTCCCGATGCAAGAAACGCAATGCGACAAGTTCGGGGTCTCCGGCGGGCTCGGCGAGCCTAGATTCGGGCTAAAACTCTGGCTTGGCTCGATGGACCGTATGGACGAGAGCTCTTCAAAATCCTGGGTTTTATTCCGCGGTCTCCCATATCGTGCTATCGTGATAGGGGTTGACCTTTGTATGTTCATGAGTATGGAAAAGACCAGCCGAGACGCTGCACCGGAGCCCTGGCGTGGAGCGCGGTCCCTCGCCCGTCCAGCTGCGGCTGCCTTTGTGTGGCGGGGGGGGCGGGAGCGCGGCGGCGGCGGGCGACCAGCCTCAGCGCCGCGTCCTGGGCACAGGGAGAGAGCGCTCAGCCCGCGGCCCTTTGTTCCCGCCGCCGGCCGGGCGCGCAGCCGCGCGGAGCAGCGCGGCGGCAGNCGCGGCCAGGGCTGGGCGGCCGCCGCTCCCGCGGGGCGCGCAGCGCGGGCGGCAACAAAAGGTCGGTAACGCGGTGTGCGCAGCGGGACCGTCCTTCCGCTCCCCTACGGCCCGGCAGCGCCGCGCTGCCGCGGACGGGCTGTAGATGGCGCGGGAGCCTCGCCGCTAGCGCCCGGGGCGCTCTGAGAATGCCCCGCGAAACAGCGAGGGAGCATTTAACTTGGGGCCGACAAAGGAGCGGGACCGCGGCGGGAGGTTCGGGGGAGCCGCACGGGCACCGGGGAAGCGCGGGGCAGCGTGCACCTCTCCGCGCTAGCGGAAAGGAACGTGCCGTCGTTGTCGCGACAGAACAAAAAGTGCAACCAGTGAATAGAGAGCGCTCCCACGCTCCCCCCGCACAGCGGATTTGTGAGCGGGGACTCGCTGCCTTCGCTGCGTTTAATGGAGTTCACGCACAAAGAAAAGAAAAACCGGCGCGGCAAGAAGGGGCCGAGTTCTTACTGCAGGGGCTAGGAGGGCGATAAACGGAAGGCCATAGGGGGCAATCAACTGGAATCGTTCAAAAAAATAAATGCAGGGAGCAAATTTTGTTTGATGATATTTTTTTTCTCTTGGGGATAGGACAAGGGGAGGAGAGGGGTAGCCGCACCGCTCCCCTCCACCGAGGCACCGTCTCCCCCCAGCGTATCAGTAACTACTTACGTGGCGGGGACGCTGGCTGCCTCCGTGCTCGCTGCCGGCCGCCGCACGCCCGCACGGTGCCCAGCGCGCAGCCCGACTGCCCCGCCGCCGCCGCCCGCCC